>VYXD01005456.1:337495-349046 GCA_013397195.1 Hylia prasina
CATAGAAGGGGCAGAAGGGAAGTTCAAACAGCAAACAGATTAAGCACTGAAAGGCTAGTTAGCCTAGACAGGCTTGCCTTTTGCCACCCATCAACCAGGCAGCCAGTCAAACCACATTTATCTGTGACCCAGTTATGGTATGATGGACTTCCAGATCTGGAAGGCTTGACAGGGGATAGATAAGAGGTTTTACAATGAGAAAATAAGAGCACAATGGGGAAAACAAGAAGAGATGAACAGGAAACTCATGGGGAGGTAGGGAAGTAAAGACGTTGCAATATCTAAATTTATAGCAATTCAGGATTCATTAACTCAACTGCAACCAATTTATTTTTCTCAGTATTCCTGTTTGGAATTACAAAAGACAGCTTCATTTATTCTTCCTGCTTTGCTCATTATTTCTACAGGAAAGGCTCCAGTAAAAGTACATACAATGGCAACGAATTCAGCTTTTCACAATTGCACACACACAAACCCAACATCCTTCTTCCACCTTGTCCCACAGCCTCAGAAATACACAATTGAAGAAGGGCTGAGCAGAGAGCTAAAACTTATTACTTTGCAATGTCTGTGTACATGCTTTCAAACTCTGATGCAACACTCTGGTATGGCTGCACTCATAAGAAAAATAAAAAATGGATGAAAATTAATCTTAGTGGGAGAGACTAGATTTTAGTTAAGAGGGGATATTTCTTAATATGTTCATCTTTCTTAATAGCTCTAAAGTAGGCAGGCAATTGTGCTGCATGTATTTTGTATAAAATTGATTTTATATTAATATTACATTCCTATAAAATATTGCTCAAGATTCAAAGGCAGACATATATCATAATTTCATCTTAGAATGCATACTGACTATGTTTTACCATGTGTTTTGTTTCTAGGAAACCCATCCTAGAAATAATGCCACAATGCAGTACACACATAATAAGTAAGCACAGGGAATTATTTCTCCTCTGACATGGGTGTACATCTTCCACTGACTTCAGGGACTACACAAGGCAGACCTGGACCTCTGTTTTCAGTGTAAATTTAAATGAAACATTAAAAGTCTACAAGCAGTAAAGCACAGAGGAAATAATGCTGCTCTGCCTGAAATAAAAAGATAGGCTATAGTTTCACTGTATTTGCTTAGTTTTCAGTTCATTCATTAAGATATACTAAAATATAGCCATGCAACCACTAGTTTAGTTAATTATAGGCTAAGAATCTCAGTGGATGATCTGGCATACTTCTGTCACCGTTATTGAAGCAATAGTAGTTTGTACCAGCTGAACACATGGTTTCTGTTATGGAGAAATAGCTGGCAGTACCCTTGTCCTCTTATGGAGGAAGAAGGAATGTGTCATAAGAAGGCAGAAATACTGAATGCCTTCTTTGCATCAGGCTTCACTGGCAGGACCAGCCCACAGGAATTTCTGGCCTCGGTCCAGGGAAAACCAGAGGTGGAAGGAAGACTTTCCTGTGGTCAAGGAGGACAGGGTTAGAGATCAGCTCATCAAACTTGGCATCTGCAGCTCCATGGAACCTGAGAGGATGTGTCCACGAGTGCCGAGAGAGCTGGCAGACAAAAACGTGGTCAGGAACAGTGAGCATTCACAAGGGTAATCACAGGATTAACAAGGGTAAATCCTGCTTGCCAACCTGATTGCCTTCTACAGCAGCAAAACTACCTGGGTGAATGAGGGAGAGCAGTCTGTATTGTCTACCTGGACTTCAGCAAGGCTTTAGGCTATGCCTCCCACCATATCCTCATAAGCAAAGTCAGGAAGAGCAAAGGGTGAGGTGGACTGAGAGCTGGCAGTGTGACACATCCCAGAGGGTCATGGTCAGTGGCACAGGGTTTATCTGGAACCTGTCACTAGTGGTGTCTCCAACAAGAAGCAAACAGAAACTTGATTGCACATGGAGTTCCACCTGCATAGGAGGAAGATCTTTTTTGCTGTGCAGATGACCATGCACTGGAGCAGGTTGCCCAGAGAGGGTGTGGAGTCTCCCGCGCTGGAGATATTCAAGACTTGTCTGGACACAGTCCTGTGCCATATGCTCTAGGATAACCCTGCTTGAGCAGGGAGAGAATGGACTAGAAGACTCACTGGTGGTCCCTTCTGACCTTACTTTTCTGTGACTCTGAAATTAAATACAAAGTCTATTTCTTTATCATTATTTTCTTAGTTATTTCTGAGAAAGTTACATTTCAGGTTGTAGCTTCTAGCTACCAAGAGAAAATTCTTTAGAATCTGTTACAAAAAAAAGTTTCATTTGAATTTTTTTTATGGTTTTGGTTAAAAATGGTGTTTGCCTCTGCCAGGCTTCTTAATGCATCAAGGAATTGTACATAGAGTTGAAATACACTGCTTTAGTATAATTTCATTCTAGGATTGGAGAAAATACCATGAAAGAAAAGGACTAAATCACACCTTACTTTAGCTCCAGAAATGCTTCTCTCAGGTACTGAAAAATGTAAATGCAAATCCAGTAATAATACATTTTAGGGTTAGTTAACCCACTACCTTCATTTTGACTTTACCTGAAATCAAATCCTGTGCTGCACACTCATGTGTTAACATGTTCACCTGCCAAAACAAGCTTTCTGGTCATTAAGTCCTCCTCTCAAAACAAAAAAACAAAACAACCTATGAATAATTTAAAAAAGCCCAATAAAGCAAAACAAAGCAAACAAAAAACAACCAAAAAGGCAAAATCTTGCAGCATTCGCTGTTGGTATTGAATTACAGATCAAGGAAAAGAATTTTATTTCCATAGGTTTGTTTGCTTTGGTAATTGATGTCTCTTCCTCTTGTGTTTTAAAGCTGTCTTTAACAAAATGACAGCTTAAAAGCCCTCCTTATTCACAGCTTGAGGTTGAAATGGAATCAAGCCAGAGCTGGAACAGCTTTCCAAATTAGCAAGAGAACCTACTGTTGAAGTAGACTATTACCCTGCATGTGTTTGTGCGTACAGCCTTGTTTCTCGTACCCACAACAGGGCTAGCTATCATTTACTCACCTCACAAAGCTGCCTCCTTCCTGTTCTTCTCAAAGAATTTAGTTAAAACAAAGGAAAAATCAACATAAAGTCTTTTGTGCTTGAAAGCACTTTTCACTTCAAATGGCTGAGCAGCATCAAATCGTTTAGGAAATAACACCGAAAGAGTCTTGAAGTGCTCAAGGCAAACACAGTGGGCTGCAGTTTCAAAGGGGCTGTGTGAGAGGCTCTGAAAGACTCAGGTCTGGTGAGTACTCACACAATGTGAGTAAATGGCACACAAAAATCCAGGGCTAGAGTCGTATCAAAGAAATACACAGTGCAAATTGCATAGGTCATCTGACTTGCAGGTCTGCTAAGGAACCTCTCAATGCACATACAAAGATAAGGCTATTTTGTTGGATTCAGCCAGTGCCATCCATACATTTTGGGGAGACCAAGAGATGCAGGGCACTTCAGAAATGGGGACTCTAAGCCACATAAATGCACCAAAACATAAAAAGAAGACCCTCGAAAGGTTAACAACAAAGACAGAACATGTCCTTCCTGATCTAAGTTTTCTACCCTTGCACAGAAGAATCCTGAATTTTAATGGAGATTAACAGAAATTACCTAGCTATTGGGCTGGCTTGCTTACAGGTATTAGCACTCACAAGGCAGCCTAGCATGCAAAAATGATGGGCAATGATTTCCCAAATGTCTCTTGATCATTTTCCCCTTGATTTCAGTTTGCACTGAAATCCATACAAATCGTCAGTAAATGTGCTCCTTACAGAGACACTCCAGAGCTCAGGAGCAATGAAAAAGGACAAGATGAACAGCAAAACTACTCCACAGCTTTTGGGAGATAAAGGGAAAATGTCACACGCAATCAGCTGTGTATGTCTGTGGGCTGCACTCAGAGCACTATTGCACATTGCAGCCCAGGAGCCCTGTGCTAACAAAGTTTAAATTAAAGGAGCTAAAAGTAAGAATTTCATAACTAAGTAAAGGGCACATGCAGAGCCTAAAACCACCAGTAAAATTGCAGCAACAGCAAAATGAGACCACATGTCAAGAAAACGAAAGAAACTGGTGACTATGATAATGAACTACCTTGGAAAAATCACAACCTTATTCCACCTTGCCAAGAGAGTTGGATCACACATTAGTCCTCAAAGCAACTTAATTATTACTCACTGTTCCCTCTCTCAGCTGCCTTGCTGCACTCCTCGGACTCGAACAGTTATCATGGGATGGAGCACCATAGAGTCAGGCTCTGCTGGGTCAGCACCAAGGGCTAGGTAAAGGGAATCACATATGATTTCATATGCCTGGTTGCTTTCCTCATCCACTGCAAGCACTTCTATTTAGCTCTCTGAAAGAGCTAATCAGGAAAATATGTGAAAGGGGGTTGTAGCCAGGTGCAAGCTGTTCCTTCTCCCAGATAACAGCTGATAGGGTGAGGAAATGGCCTCAAGTTGCATCAGGAGAGTTTTAGATCAGATATTAGGACAAAAATCTTTTTTGAAAGGCTTGTCAAGCACTGGAACAGGCTGCTAAAGGAAGTGGCTGAGTCACCACCCCTGGAGGTATTTAAAAGACCTGTAGATGTGGCACTTAGGGACACAGCCTGTAGTGGACTTGGCAGTGCTGCATTAATGCTTGGGGTCAATCTCATAGGTCTTTTCAACGGTTCAGTGATTTCCTGGAAAAAGTGGATGCAGCTAGGATTGACTCAGTTTTTCTGGCTTAGGCCCTAATCCCCAAAACCCAGGTGAAAATCAGTCTAGCTCTATTATCTGCTTCCAGTGGGAGGTCATCAGAAGGGACAGCATGAGACGGTTGCCCCTTTCTGCATGGCCCTGAAGGGTGGAGGCGTGTGCCCTTTCTCACCTCCCTGACCACAGCATAGCCTATTTTACAGGTCATTCAGGTGTTTTGGTAGTAATCCCAAAGCCAGGCCAAAGTTATTGTGCTTCTGGTATTTCACTGGGCATTTTTTCATGTCTTAGGTGGCTTTTTTTCAGAGACTAACCTTTTTTCCTAACCACAGATCTTTACTCAGATTATTGGAAATGACACAGTTTCAAAAGATGCAGAGCAGACAGGGCCTTGGAGCTTTTTCACCAGTGAATAAAAAAAAAAAAAAGTCCTGAATATCTTCATAAAATCTCAGTTTTTAAAGCAGTTTCCTACTTGAGACAGATTATCTCAGCCAAGTGTCTACCCTGGGATCAGAGATTAGTGGTGTGAGACAGAGGAGCTGTAGACAAATGCAGAAGCAGCACGGACAAAACCTGGTCCCTGCCCAAGCTCACAAACCTTGGTGAGAAGACAGTGGTACTTATGTTGTGAAAGACCAAGTGAAGTGAAGATGCAGAAGAGCTGTTCCTACTGACAGCCAGGGTGACTGAGCGTGCTGCTCATGGCTGCAGCAGCTGAGCAGATGCACACACAGGTCATGGGCGACATGGGCTGCCTGTGTTGGCCCTTGCACTCAGACACGTGCCCTTCAGCCACTCTGATGGGAGAAGGGTGACTTGTAACAGCATCAGACTTTTCCCCCAGTCTCTCCAGACTTTCTATCCCATGTCCTGTGCAACAGGGCCTGCCTAACCACAGTGCCCTCGTACATGCCCAACTGTGGGATCGATACAATTTGGCTCTCAAAAACATTCTCCTGATGGGCATTAGTGGAGTCAGAAAGATGAGGTGGCAAAGACATTATTCTTAATGGCCAGGAAAACTTGGAATTTAAATTTTAAAATGGGAGCGAGTCTTAATGTTAATGTTTTAATATTATATAAAATGAAAATAAATCAAAATAATTTATTATTTTTAAAAGCTCCAGATTTGCAATACATTGGTGGGGGCGGGGAGGAAGGCAAAATTCCTGGTTATCTGGCTTTTTATTTCAGGTATTCTATCATGCAAAAGAATCAATCTTCACATAAAATATATGTGCCAGTGAGATGTATTATTGTATTCAGGGGACCTATTTTCACAGCAGAGTGCTACCTGGCATGCGTGACCCCACGTGGCACGTTCTACTGTCTGAAAAAACCTGCTTTGTTTTGGGTTTTTCATCATCAGACCAACAATTTTAATATTCATGGCTCTGTAGCCTTTGTTCTCTAACCTAGGGCTCTCCCACCTTTTTTTCTGTTTACCGCCTCATCCTCTTTTCCACTGCCTCCTTCCTTTTGTTCTTTTCTGTGTATTGCAGCCCTTGAATCACACCCCTGTTGCCAGACAGTTTGTCCTCCGCGGTGCTGAATGGGCACTTCAGAAGGCAGCGTGTCTCCTTCTCAGGAAGCGACTGCTTATTTCACACACAGAGAGAGGCCGCAATTCAGCACAGCGGGAGAAATTACGGAACGCAGCCTGGAGGGGAGGTCGATGAGACAGAACATTTTTCTGGAGCTTTCTAGCTCCATTTAACCTCTCAATAAAAGTAGGTTAGAGCATCCTGATATTAAGGACCATGTGAAAGGGGAAAGTGAAAAAAACCAAAAGTGTAGAGAGGGGAAGGAGGAGGAGAAGGGAGTTTTTGTATAGGAAAAATTTCCTTACAGGTAATGCACATAGAATTCTTTCCTGATGTATAGTATAAAGGATGGGATTATTAGGCTTGGCTCAAGGGTTTGCAAGTGCGACTTTTTTTTTGCCAGTCAGGTCTGATCTGCCACAAATGTAACCACAAGTCTGCATCTGGGCTTGGTAGGGGAGAGACTAAAGAGGAGGAGGTAGAAAAAATACTGTCACAGTTCATACAGACATTTCTAGAAAATAATCTGTGCTATATTCTTAAAAAAGGAGAAGTGTCTGAAGGTNTAAAATATATTTGCCAGTGAGATGTATTATTGTATTCAGGGGACCTATTTTCACAGCAGAGTGCTACCTGGCATGCGTGACCCCACGTGGCACGTTCTACTGTCTGAAAAAACCTGCTTTGTTTTGGGTTTTTCATCATTAGACCAACAATTTTAATATTCATGGCTCTGTAGCCTTTGTTCTCTAACCTAGGGCTCTCCCACCTTTTTTCTGTTTACCGCCTCATCCTCTTTTCCACTGCCTCCTTCCTTTTGTTCTTTTCTGTGTATTGCAGCCCTTGAATCACACCCCTGTTGCCAGACAGTTTGTCCTCCGCGGTGCTGAATGGGCACTTCAGAAGGCAGCGTGTCTCCTTCTCAGGAAGCGACTGCTTATTTCACACACAGAGAGAGGCCGCAATTCAGCACAGCGGGAGAAATTACGGAACGCAGCCTGGAGGGGAGGTCGATGAGACAGAACATTTTTCTGGAGCTTTCTAGCTCCATTTAACCTCTCAATAAAAGTAGGTTAGAGCATCCTGATATTAAGGACCATGTGAAAGGGGAAAGTGAAAAAAAACAAAAGTGTAGAGAGGGGAAGGAGAAGGGAGTTTTTGTATAGGAAAAATTTCCTCACAGGTAATGCACATAGAATTCTTTCCTGATGTATAGTATAAAAGATGGGATTATTATGCTTGGGTCAAGGGTTTGCAAGTGCGACTTTTTTTTTGCCAGTCAGGTCTGAGCTGTCACAAATCTCACCACGAGTCTGCATCAGGGCTTGGTAGGGGAGAGACTAAAGAGGAGAAGGTAGAAAAAATATTGTCACTTACAGTTCATATAGACAAATCTAGAAAATAATCTGTGCTGTATTCTTAAAAAAAGGAGAAGCGTCTGAAGGTCCCAGATTCTTTGCAAACGCAATCAATTATGCTTTCAAACAGGTGCTGAAGTGCTGAGTAAAGACTTTTATTCCCATTTCTCTACATGGGGAAACTGAGGAACCTTTCCCAAAAGGTAGTGTGAGATGGCTCTGGACTGCCCAGAGACAGGTGAAGGGATGGGGGCCTTACCATTAAAATGAAATAGAAATTGTTAATAGAAATTTTTAATAGAAAACACCCAGAGAACCATGAGGAGGCTACTGCTTTAACTTCATTGCAATTACTAATGTAGACTGATAATGAGGGGGGNCTCTTTTCCACTGCCTCCTTCCTTTTGTTCTTTTCTGTGTATTGCAGCCCTTGAATCACACCCCTGTTGCCAGACAGTTTGTCCTCCGCGGTGCTGAATGGGCACTTCAGAAGGCAGCGTGTCTCCTTCTCAGGAAGCGACTGCTTATTTCACACACAGAGAGAGGCCGCAATTCAGCACAGCGGGAGAAATTACGGAACGCAGCCTGGAGGGGAGGTCGATGAGACAGAACATTTTTCTGGAGCTTTCTAGCTCCATTTAACCTCTCAATAAAAGTAGGTTAGAGCATCCTGATATTAAGGACCATGTGAAAGGGGAAAGTGAAAAAAACCAAAAGTGTAGAGAGGGGAAGGAGGAGGAGAAGGGAGTTTTTGTATAGGAAAAATTTCCTTACAGGTAATGCACATAGAATTCTTTCCTGATGTATAGTATAAAGGATGGGATTATTAGGCTTGGCTCAAGGGTTTGCAAGTGCGACTTTTTTTTTGCCAGTCAGGTCTGATCTGCCACAAATGTAACCACAAGTCTGCATCTGGGCTTGGTAGGGGAGAGACTAAAGAGGAGGAGGTAGAAAAAATACTGTCACAGTTCATACAGACATTTCTAGAAAATAATCTGTGCTATATTCTTAAAAAAGGAGAAGTGTCTGAAGGTCCCAGATTCTTTGCAAACGCAATCAATTATGCTTTCAAACAGGTGCTGAAGTGCTGAGTAAAGACTTTTATTCCCATTTCTCTACATGGGGAAACTGAGGAACCTTTCCCAAAAGGTAGTGTGAGATGGCTCTGGACTGCCCAGAGACAGGTGAAGGGATGGGGGCCTTACCATTAAAATGAAATAGAAATTGTTAATAGAAATTTTTAATAGAAAACACCCAGAGAACCATGAGGAGGCTACTGCTTTAACTTCATTGCAATTACTAATGTAGACTGATAATGAGGGGGAAAAAATAGAACAGCAAGCCAAGGCAGTTTTTTACCCCTGAGTTATGATGGATAATGATGTTTGAGTGGGATTTCATAATACATTATTTCTGTTTTAATCAGGCACTATAAAGCAGCAACAGGTCTTATATACTTCACAGTCACTTTGGATTATTGAATGCACACAGTAGGCTAAAAGAGCACTTACAGTTCATCAAATTAAGCAAAGATGTATCAATTAGGTACCATCAAGCCCACAGGCCAATGCATTTATGAGGTGTGAAGAAGGGGAAATAGAAGAGATTTAAATGATAAGGCATTAAACTGTACTTTACAATATGCTTTTAAGAAATGACATTCATGACTGAAGAAAACAATTAACAAGCATCTCAGTCTATTTCTATCCATCGTGCGAAGCTAAGACCTATTTCTACATGTTTCCCCAGTCAACTATCCATCTTCCCTGGCCAGCTATCTATCTTCCCTGGTCATTGATTATTGCAGTATTTCCAAAGAGCATGATTTATTGTCTCCCACACATGTTGCAGCTTATATAGCACGCCTGCCAAGCGAGGCAGGCTCAGCCTGGAGCTCTACATCTGCAGTGTGGATACAAAGCTCAGGGTCTCACACACAGAACCTGTTTTGCAGGATATACCATGTGAAGCAAGGGCATTGTTATGCTATGAGACAAAATTGCTGCCTTCTGAATGCAGAGCAGCTTTCCTGTCATATAAAAGCCTCATCCAGGTTTAATGATGGCAGGAACTTAGGTACTTCTCCCTGTCTGTGGGCTATCAGAGAGGGTGCCTAAGTGGAGAATCTCAACTTGCTTTTGGCGCTCTGGGTTTGCCAGTCAGTCACTATTCCTTTCCTTTGCCTCTGGTTCCTGGGCACCTGCCATAAATCAGTGATGCATTTTTCCCCCTGGTGGTTCCCATGCAAGTTTATGTTCAGGATTGCTGAGGCTCCTAGCTAAGACTGCAGGCTAAGACAGCCTGAAGATGTCTTCTGCAGGAACAGGAGGCAGCAGCTGCCAGTGCATTTCAGAAAGGGCTGGAAATTAATGTCTTAAAGGCATAGGGTGAGAAGAGAGCAGTTTCACCTTTGTGACACCTAATCAGGAGGGAGAGAAGGAACCGCTGGACATGGACAGATGGAGAAAAAAATGCAACAAACCTTTTTTTTCCACATACACTAAGATGGTATAATTTCTGTTGTGTCTTTTACTGTTGTGATACATTATGAGAATTGCTACAAAGGAAAGATAACAGCACAAGCTAAGATAGCTCTTTAAAAGCATGGAGGAAAAGCCATCAGGATTATGAACTTGTCAGAAATTAAAGCAACTTGGAAATGAGTCATAAACCAAAAACCTTTATGCATCTGATAAACTGTTTATAAACAATGGTCATATTTCTTTAATCAATATTGCAGCATGAACCACCACCTTTTGAGCAAGGACTTTACAGTAAAAAATATCATTGTCCTCAAAACAATTACTGTTATTTCTCATCTCTATGATGGCAAGAACTCAGACATAAAGTAGTCAGTGTCCATTATCAAATTGTGCTCATCTTTCAGATTTCTACAGTATTCTTATAGGGAACATGTTAGATGAAACTATCGAAGAGTCAAACTAAGCTAAGGCAGGTAAGCAGTTAAGATAGAAAAGCATTCCCTTCCCATTTCCTACAGAAACATTGGGTAGGCAGCCCGTATTGGGATGTGGAACAGCTGGATTGAAAAGATTTCAGATTTGGATTCCATAAAATAATCCTTCAATAACTGAACTGTATATGGGAATGACCCTGCATTAGGTCTTGCAGTTTAGAAGAAAGTGGCTACTTTAAATTAAGTTAGAAAATAAAATTCTTAAAATGCACTGCTTCCTTATTTTTTTTTTATTTTAAATAGTACAGAGTGCCTGTATGCTGAAGGTGTCAAATACAGAAGCATTATTTCCAGTGTGGTCTCAGTGCATGGTGTTGGTTGGTCTTGCTCCTCCTTCTGTCTTGTGTAGCAGGATAAGAGGCAAGGAAAGTGAGGTTGGCAGGTGTCTAGCACTCATAGGTTTTCACCAACAAATGCATTGTCTGTGGCTACGTTCATATGCACATACATTTATACAAATATGTATAGACACACACATATAGATCGTGGCTATGGCTCGCAGTCTGTGGTGCCATCTGGTGGAAAGAAGTCAGCAGCGGCCCTACCGCTAAAAAAATTAATGTACAAGTAGACTTAAAACAAGGAAGGAAGGAAGGAATGAAAGCCCAAAAGAAGGAAGGTCTGATCTTATGATTAATGGAAACCACAGTGTTCATCAAAACACAATCAGTTCCAGTCTGTCTCAACACCTAAAGTTTCTTGCCTTGACTGTCTAACTGTCACACTCATTGATATGGATCAGCAGTCACTGAGGAGCATTTAAAACCACAGAAAGCTTGAATGGCTAATGGGAAAATAGAAGTACTCCCTGACATGTCTAACAGTCTCCTTTCCCTTTTCTGTCTGAGTTAGGAGGGTTGGAGTCTTGTGGACATAATGGAACAGCAAACATCTTCAATGTCTTCAACATCTGCATCTCATAGAGAACCTTTGACAGTGAGCAAATATTTACATGAATATTAGCTTTTTTTTTTTTTT
>VYXD01005456.1:349080-371662 GCA_013397195.1 Hylia prasina
AGAAAAAAGGATGGACTAGTTACCTTTTTAGAGAAATATTTTATCTTCAAGGACAGCACTCACATCAGAACAGATCAAAGCCTGAGGGAGCCTGCCCAATATGAGTAAGGTCTTATTCTTCATTAGGTTATGTAAAATTTTGTCATTTGGGAATGTTCTTTTGTATAGAGTTATGATATACTTCTAACTGTGTACTCAAAATTACACTGAGGACTAGGGATAGGCATAACTTTGTTAAGGCTTGCATGGCAGAAATATATGCAGCAAAGCCAGTTTTGTAGAGAAACAAAAAATAGTTGAAATGTTCATCAGTAAGGGTGGTGACATTACATTATGCTCATATTCTTTTAAAGTAGCTTTAAGTAATAAAATGTAGCTGCCAAATACCAGCTTTCCTTTTTTCAGATTAAAGTCCTGAAATTAATCAGTTAATTAAATAATGATCAGGGTTGTTTCTTAAAAGGCTGGAAAGTTTGTCAAGTGTTTCGTGTCTCATAAAGAATATATTCTGGAATGCAGAGACTTTAAGTACATAGCTGAGCAACCACAAATACATATCCATATAGCAGCTGTAATTAGTTTCTGCAGCTGAGGCAAAATGCCCCCAACACTTCCTTCATTTTCTTTCTCCAGGCTCCCTCCATCCTTTGCCCATTCACTGGTTGTATATCACTTCACTTAGTTCTCAGGTTCTGTTAAGGCTCCATCCACCTCTCTGACAGCCATCAAACCCTTTCAAAAAACCAGATGGAAATGCAGTGGGACAAAGAGATGATATGACTAAATAAAAATCCCATCCCTGCTGAGATAACCTCCTAATCCATTGTCATGCTTTCTTGATAAAGAGGGAGAAAAATCTTGGATAAGATTTCAGAACTTGAGTTGTGGTTGAACAACCTTTATAGCTGCCAAATTAAATATATTCCTTGAGCTTCAAAATTCAGCATTGTCAAAATGTGTTCTTAAATCTCACTCAAAAAAGAAGAGTAAAAATGTGTGACTCTTGTTTCAACCATTGCCTTATTTCTGCAATTCTTGCTTTTTGCTCTTGTGTTCTTTTGTTTCTCACTGCTTATATTATGATGTCTGAATCACAGGCTGCTCCTTGTATCCAGTGAACGCAGCAGAATAATTTGTATTGACTTTACTTGATATACAATTGGATTTACTGTCCATTGCTCTAATCTGTTAGATTACTTTTCTCCTGCTATTTCTTTCCTATATGTAAATAAACAATGAATATAGAGAAGTTGTACTTATTGGCTAATGTGGCTGTTGGAAGAATGGAAACAAAAACAAGAAATGGCTACTTTGGGGAACAATTTTCGCACATTTTTTTAAACAAAATATTTGTCCATAAGTTTTGACTATGAGTTAAAAAACAAACTTCCATTTACTACAGAAAAGAAACATTTCCCAGTAACTACAAACTCCCTTTCTGCCTCCCTGTAGCTGAGATTCTTCCCTACCCCCATCATTCAACAAATTCATTGGGAGAAAATTATCTTTTTTCTCCCAGTTTTTCTAACAAAATTCCTTAATTTCTTTGTAAGATCAGAAATAATTAATTACTGAGAAGGGGAAGGTTTCATTTGTAGGACAGTTCAGCAAGTTCAATAGTGAATGCCTGGAAGACCCTGTGATGTGCATTGTTACTATGATTAATGACTCTTATTATTGATGCAGAACCATAAATTTATATAGGATCTGTCAAGACTAAATAAAAGAGCAATGTGTTCTGCTATAAAGTGTTACAGCAGGAAAATAGCTAAGATTCATAAAAAGCAAATCTTAACAGATAAACAAACATATAACCAAACTGTGAACATGATATGCTCCCTTTGTAGTTCTTGAAATGTTGTCTTTCTCTGAGGTGGGAGGTGGACTGGGCTTTTAGTGGATATAAGAAAACCAGAACACAAAAAAGAATTTGAATTTAACGAAGGAGCTGATACATTTCCTCATGAAACCTTGAAAAAGTCATTTGAAGACAATTCGTTTACAAACACAACCCCAAGCTGATGTCTGACTAAAGAAACTGACAGTAAATGGGATGGTGTCACAATTTTGGAGAGCAAGAAAGAGACCCCCTTTTCAGCCTCAGGGTTTTCTTTGCAGGTTCAAAATGGGCATGATCCCCTGTGGTCTCAAGGTGCTCTTTTCTCTGGGGTGCTGCTGCACATCCTCACTCAATAATAAACTTTGTGCATAGGTAGTGACACAAACTTGGAGTGTGGAAAGTAGGGGTTGACAGTGTCTGGTAACCTGAAAATTATTAGGTAATCAACAGCCAAAAATATACACTCTGGGGATTTGGTAGTATCTGCCTTGTTTAGATATCCACCTCTGCCTAGGGGCAACAAACAGAAGCCAAAGTAATTTCACCTGAGGCCTCAAGAACTATCAGAGAGATATGGCAGAAAAATCAATCGGGGAATCGTGGCTTCCATATTAAAAGAAAGTATTCTCATACCGCAAGTCAAGCTCATTTTCAGGGGTTTTTGTTTGTAAAATGGTAGGAATATCACCTATTTTTGTGCATAATCAAATGTACCTCTGAAGTGACTGTGATTTTAAAAAACATAATATGGAAAAAGTAAGACCTAAACTCTTGAAAAAAAACCTCCAAAGTTTGTATTTGGATATAGGAGTGAAATCTAGTATCTTGAAATAGTACAATAATGAGAAACCAGGTGACACATGGACGTTATATTGGCAGCATGTAGGGAAGGAATGGATTTACATGTGTTTCAAAACTGAGGCAAGAGGGCATAGACAGGATCAGTTTTTCCTCCTTACCTCAATGTCACAAGAATACCTTACATGACCAGGTCCATCACAGTTCTGAAATCACCTCTATCTTTCCTGTGTTCTCATACCACACTCAAAAGCACAATTTAGGGTCCTTCCACATTTGACTCTTCTGGGCTGCTCTTATTTTCTTCATGGTTGTATTCCATAAGGTTTCCCATTTCATGTCATGTTCAGCTCAGGGACTCCTTCAGTTGGCACCTCTCACAGGCTGCTTCTGGCTTCATTCTTAGAACACCTCAGAGGTATTTCCACTGCTTTTTCTGAGCCTTAATTACTGAAAATGTGTCTGGGCAGTATCAACTGACACTAAAACGATTTCCTCTTTAATGTCAATTGAAAAATGAGTTCCGTTTCTTGCTCCAAATGCTACTTTCATGTCAGTAATTTCATGAGGCCCCTGAGAGTTTTACTGGAGCTGCCAGCTGCCATGGTGGAATGGTGCCGTGTTGGACCAAGCTCTGCAAGCACACACTCAGCTGTTACTGGCATTCTGCAGTTCGAGTGCTCAATTCTTACAGGAACACCAAATATTTTGAATAGATTCGCATTGGGTGGGAAGTGGAGAGAGTGCTGCAGGGAGATACTGTGCAGACAGAAGCAGTAATGAATTCTATTGCAAGAAAAGGAGGATTGGAGGCTTCTTAAGTAAAGCTATGGGAGAGGACTGAGAGGGGTTTTTGCTGCTCATTACAGTGAAATTACAGGTCTTTCTCTGACCTCTGCACAGAGATAATTTTTCCTGCCTAGAGACATGGAGTTCCGTGCTTTTTATTCTCTACAGACTACATCTCTGCTGTCTGTTGCACCTAATGGCATCTGCAGCCACTAAAAGTGAGGGTGGCAAAAGCCCAAGCTGGCAGTGGCATGCACTGGTGTGGATCAAATGGACAGGAACGTTTTGCACGTGTGCCTTGCTACCAAGCAGTTTTTATTTCTGAAACTGTTGTAGGAAGAAAGAAACAGGTTCTCAGCTCTGTAGCGTGCTCTTTCATTTGAGTTTTGAGGATGGGTTTTGGGTTAAAAAGACTGAGTATAATGTGCCACGGAGTCCCTACTGCGTAAGATTATCCCGGATCTGTTTATACATATGTACATACATTCATATCCACAGCACAATGCCTTTCCTAAATGGCATTTTATAAAGGGGCAGAGAAAGGAAAACTTTGCAAAGGATGGAAAGCAGACATCTTTCTTGACTCTGGTCAGCACCTTTGTCTGCAAACAAACTTATCACACAAGTGTGAACATTCTGTAACTCTTTTTGAAACAAGTCTGAAATACTCAGTGTCTCTCATTGTACTTCTGCTAAGGTCCGTTGGCAGGTGTAGCTGTGCTGATAAATGTCTGTCCGTGTGTGCTGGGGTTGGGGGCAGGCAACAGGTAAATGAAAGAGGCAAGTGACTTTAGCCTTTTTTTTTTTTTTTTTAAATAACTTATTTTGGACAATTGCAGCTTATCACTAGCATAAAAAGTAATCCTGCTGTAATTTTTTTTCATCCTGTGTTTCTGAGTTCTTTTTACTGATAAAGTGAAAGCTTGCTTGTGCCACAGTGAGGAGGAGACAATTTTCTGGGTCAGATGCTGATGCCTTGCTATTTATCATGCAAGTTTCCTTGTCCTCTCACAGCCTGCATGCACCTCAGCCATCCATGCTGCTTCAGTTCTTTCCCTTTAATCTGTGCAAAGAATTAATCAGAATTATTTGTTAATTCACTCACCAGAGCAGTTCATGGTCCCTTATGAGTGTGCTTTTGTAGCAGCCTCCAAAGGAGAGGCACAATAGGATAGAGCCTTACTACCCTGCTAAGCCTAGGGAAGATGCTTTTGTACCTCTTTGGGAAGTCTGTTTACTTTAGTCCAATTATCTAAAACATTTAATACTCCTGAGACATCAGACAACAGACAACAGACAAACTGCACCTCGCAGGTAAACAGTCCACATTACCACTGTGAGGTTAGATGCCCAAGTCCCTACTTTTTAATGAGAATTCTTTCCAAGTTTAATAAAAAATTATATGCTTTGGGAAAAAATAATTGAAGAATTCCCAGCAGAGAATCCATTGTGGTTATAGCTCATTGAAGCTATAGTTTTTGAAAGTTTCTCTTCGATGCTGTGTAGGCAAGTAATAGAAATCCCCTCAGAAAGTTACACTCTGCATGTCAGAGAGGATGTGTCATAGGGAAGGGAGAGATAAATGAGCTTGAAGTGGATTGGGAGGAGCAGGAAGTTCTAATAAAACCAGCTATAATTTAGCCAAAGAGGAGAGGTTTTTGCTTTTGTAATTCCTTGATCCTGGGTCTCCACAGCTGGAGGAAGTTTCTGACACCTATTTTTTGGGGTTTTTTTGGTGGAAAGGAGACACAAAGGCCTTATTCTCAGGACTTCCTGTCAAGAGGAGCTGGCTGCAAGAGCTGAAATATATTACAGTATAAACATATTTCACACAGTCAGGACTGGCAAATGGAAGGACTATTGCTGCATTCCAGAGAAGCCCTTGATGTGGAAGAAAACCTTCTTTGTCCAGGGGCCTCTCGTGCCTCTGTGAAGGGGCAGAGTCCTCACTAGAAGTACAGACACGGTTTCCAGCAAGCAGTGAGCATGGAAAGGGTCATCTTCAAAGGGAAAGCAAGGAGAAAGTGTCATTTGCAGAAAACACTTCTAACACTAAGCCTGCTCCCAGTGCAAAAGACAAAAGCAGGGCCAATTTTATGGCCAGCTCACTGCACAAGACATTAAAGTTATGTTCAGGTGAGGTGCTCTTCTACAAAGACAATTCAGTTCCCTTGTGTAGTAGAAACAACCCTGCTGTGAGCACCCTGGCTCAGTCATTGCTAGAGACAACACTCATCACTACTCAGAGCACGCTCAAAGCTTTAGTACCTTGTAAAGGTCAGTCTGGCCCCCAGTGTCAGTCTTTTTGGATTGAAGAAATATTTCATCCTCGCCATACAGGTCTGCACAGGGGTGAATCACACACCTCAAGATGATTTTGGTGGCACTGAAACTACTGGGTAACTATTTTTCTAAGCACTAGTAGATGTTTCTTTTGAACACTTTTTCTTCTGGAAAAAAAATAAAAAAAGAAAAAAGAATTTGATATTCTCCAAAAATCAGCATCTGCAAACATCTGTTTACATCCCAAAGCCCTCACAGCACAATCAGTATGTGAAAAGGGAAGCAGATTTTGGAAAGCAGTCCTTGAACTCTGCGTTACAGCCAGCTATTGCTGTGAAAAGTAACCAGAAACACCAAATCCCACTGAACTCAGGTGTCAGAGGGTCTAGCAGAAATCTGAATCACTGAATAGATTAAGCAGATCATTTTTCCTTCCCTCATAAGCCTAGCAGAACATGTGGTTTTTTTCTGTTTGTCTGGCACCTGGTGGAGATTGAGGCCACTGCGTGTTACTGTAATAAATATTTACTTGCTCATTTGGAAGCATGCATGAGATGTAATACTAAAGGGTCACAACTGTAAAACAGGGAAGAAAGATTGCAAAACTGATTTTTTTTGTTTGTTTGTTTGTTTTCTGTAAAGTTGTAGCTTTCTGGGCCTCTCAAAACCCACCTCTAGAGCAAGAAAGCCAGGCTGTCGGAGTGCTTGCTAGGAAGAGAACCTGGAACTTGCAGCACAAGTGGAGAAAGGAAGCACTGAGTCAGCTCTCCACTTCTCCTGGTGGCTTACTGAGTTTGCTGTGCAGTGGTTGTTCTTTTCTTCAGCTAAGGATTGATGTGTCTTGGTATCAGCTGAGGAGACGAGTCTACTTCCCTGCTTGTGGCCCTTCCTCTGTACTAAAAAGAGGCTCAGTGGTGCCAGTGCAACTTCACATGTCACCAAGACTAACTCAAAAACATCAAGATGATGTGTGGAAAGCTCAGAGGAGCCTGGATTCCACTAAAGAGTATTTCATACAAGATTAACACCGGGCAGAATGTGCTCTACCTGAGGAAGAGAGCATCCCAGTCACCTGCCACGTGATGTAGCACAACTGTTAATAAGAAGGAAATTATTTCTGAGTGAAAAACATGGAACTTGATCCCACAGGAATTATGTTCAAGGAGCTTACACAATTTTCAGTTTGCTGTGTGTCAGTAGCTGAATTCCACAAAAGACAGAGAATGTACTGACTGGTAAAAAATGGTGAAATAAATGAAATAATAGGTGTAAATCATTTTGTCTATCTTTTTCTCACAAAAAGTTCTATTTTTCACCAGCATTTTCATGCAGCAGAACCTAGGGCCTCAGCTAGTCACACTATAAACATAAGCCCATTCAGCTTTTAAAAGTAGCTACATCATTTTAACTGCATTGACTTTCAACTCCTCCATTTAAAGCCCTGCACATATCTAGTAGACTGTTTAGCTAAAATTTATGTTCCTTCAAGTAAGTTCAGTGAGATACCAGTGCAAGGCATCTGCTAAAAGTGAGCACACCTTTGGCAGAGGCCTATACATGTAAACTTTGTAAAGGAAGGAAGTGGTTTGGTCACAGCATCTTGCCAAAAAGCAGATTTTTTCAGGAACATTGTAACATTGGTAAACAAACCTTGATGACCCTGCATGTGTTTTCCCAAACTGACAGGCTCTGGGAGGGCTCGAGTGGAGGGATGTGCTACCTCCTGCCTGTCTCCTATCCTTGCGTGCAGCAGTGGGCAGCTGCATCCTCCTGTCTGGATGTGCTGGGCAGCACGTTCCCTTGCAGGCAGGCTTGTTATCTGCCTGCCACAAACCCTCCCCTGTTGTGTGCAGCCTCAACACCACTTCTGCTGGCCATTACTGAGCACCGTGGCTTGTGCTCGCCTGAGGCAAACGGAGGCTTTTGCCCAGTGCACAGTGTTCTGCTGAAGATCAGATTGACACCAATGGGGCAAGGAGCCACAGACAAAGGCTACAGCAAGTTTATCAAATCATGCGGACACTTAAGTTTGAATCACGGCTTGGTACTTTCAGTAACTCCTGCTGCAGTCCTGTCTGCTCCTGACCCTTTGCTTCTGTGTTTGCTGATCATTATTGGCCCACTGAGACTTTGCTCTTAATGTGCAATCTCCAGTTGTCCAAAATAATAAAATTAAAATTTACATAAACCTGCTAATTAAGGAATTGTCCTAAATTTATGCTACACCAGCTATTGATTTGTTTTATCTCTTCCCCTCTACTTGAAATCTCAAGGAGTGACAATCAAAGGACACAGCTTTCTCCATGTGGAAAGCATGGTCATCCATTCCAGATGCAGACTACTGATAAAAACAGCTTTTGCCCTCTGGAAGAAACACATATCACACATTACAAAACCCCTTTTGTGCTTATTATTTTAATTCTATGGCTAAGCCAGATACAATCATATAATTTGCCAATTAACTTTTTTTTTTTTTTTTTTGGGACACTGACAGTGGGACCAAGAGGGTGAGAAGATAAAGCCTTCTTACCTGAACTTCTGTGGAAGCTGATGCAAACCCTGACCGGTTCCATATGCACACAGAGAGCCAACTGACTGACAACAAAACCAAAACCACTAATGCCACAGTTCTTAGCAATTTCCTTTTAGCAGAGAGCTTGAAGTGGAATGACCTTGGAAACGGAGCAATCCTGGCAGTGACAAAGATGAACCTGACACCAGAACATCAGATATAAACCACCTTTGCACCATCTGTGCTAGTGGAACACAGTGTCCCACTTTCTGCTGATCTCCCCAACCTCCTCAGCCACCAGTCAGAGTTCCAGGCAGGCTGCAGCTTCAGCCTCTTGCCTTCCTCCTTTTCTCACCATCATCATGGCCAGCAGCAATGCATATTTCAGCACAGGTGCAATTGAAAAATCCCCTCACCTGCTTCCTCATCTCATTCCTCTGTCTTCTAAGGATTTCTTTGGTCTTTCCTGGTTAAGCTGAAAGGAGATAGAAGCTAATTGATGTGTATTTCATTGGGCAAAACAAAGTGAAAAGCAATTGTGCAGGCAATCCTACAAAACATGTATAGGGCTGAAGGAGACAGGCACATTCCTGACAGGTAAAAAGGAGCATTCAGTGATTCCTGACCTGTGAACAAAGCCACTTGGCTGGGGAGGAGACTGGAGCTGAACCCTTCCACCCCATCCTCACCTTTGCCACAGAAACTGTCTGGTGGGAAGAAATGCACATGGCAACAAGAGAGCTGCTGAGTGAAGCAGCCATGGGGAATGCACCAAATACCTTTCTTGTTCCCTGTGAGATATGGCTGAGGAGGCAATTTACTTTCCAGTTTCCTTTCAAGATGAAGTATGGCTCGCTGTACCACTGCTTAGGCTGTACTTATTCCACAAATAAAGATTTTCTGTCTTCCATGTGGCAACTTTTGCCCTGAAGTCACTCTTTAAAATAAACTTCAGTAACAGAGGCAGTGTTCTTCTAGCAGGTGCACAGCTGAGAGCCTGGACAGCAGATACCCATCAGTGTTATACACTCAGTTGTGGTGTGAGCAACAACCACATATACCTCCTGTATTTCACCTCGAGAAACATGGGTGGCTGGCAGGGCAGCAGAGCTGTCCTGTCTCTCTGATTCCTCCCTTCCATTTGGAGGAATGGATGTGAAAGAGGCAGACTTTGCTGCAAAGGCTTTCTGCTCCCTCTGTGCCCAGCACAGAACTTGGGAAAACCTCTCTAGAAAGGTGCCACAAGAACACAGTCACCCAGCTCTTTTCTTTCTTTATTTTTTTATTGAAAGCTTCATCAAAGAAAACAGAAGTTTAAACCTAACATCCACTGATCTACAGAAAGCCCCAGGAGTGGGAAAATGGCAGCTATTTAGGACTGTGTTACAAATGGAAAACATAAAAAAAAAATCATAGCAGTACAGATCTTTCAGAGACATTCTGAGACATCAGCACACAGATGCCCACATAAATAAGATTCATAATTTAATGTATCACAGAGGTTCTATATTCTACATTTTGGCTGCAGTGAAGTCTGTAAGGGCTGTTAAGAACCTCTGAACCATTTTCCTGATTCATGTTTTCTTGATAGGAAGTTCATCTGCTTTCAAAGATGCTTTGATTTTTCTTACAGATAGAATCTATTCATTCTCCTTTAAAAAGGAAAACAATTAAAATTCCTAAACGAATTCTGTACACTTCCTGGTTTTACATAAAATTGTTTTGCCTCAAAAAGATGATAGAATTTTCTTCCACTCTGGAATACATCATATTTAATAATACTTCAATTACATAAACATCGTGTTCTCTTCTTTAGGCTGTATTTTTGGGCTTTTAAAAATATAACTGACTTGAAATTTCACCAAATTCATAAAATTATTATCCAAGAGAAAGACACTTAAAGGCAGAAAATTAACATTGGGCAGGTACTCTTTTAAGGACAACAGATCCAGATCTTGAAAGGTGCTTACACCTTGCAGGCTTTGGACCTACAAGGAAAAATGGATTTGTGAATCTGTCAGGGACTGACATTTTCCACTTCATTACACGTTTTTATTAAGGTGAAAGAACTCAGCTGTCCCTGTTGGGGAATTAACAGTTGAACTGAACAACTTCAATAAACACAAGAATTTTTTCTTATCATGGAAATCTGAACCAGCGCTGGGATTAATTTCTTTTACAGCTTTACTCTCATAATTTTTTGTTCAATTTTACCAAAGAGCATGTTAATAAAGGGGAGAAGAAAGGATCTCTTCTGCCTGCTTTGAGGCACAAAGGTGAATAAAATCTCTGGGGTACATACAGAGCTCTAGCCTATTTGGGTGACAGGAGCAGTATAGAAAAAGTTGGTGCTCTTTTTGAGAGGAAAATAACTCTCCTTACACTGCATCTTTGCTGCTTGCTGAGATTCTAGAAATCTGCTCCACTGAAGGGGAGGAGAAGTCTGCTGCTCACTCCACCCTCCTTCTGAGAAAGTGTGCGTGCATGACTGTGTGTATGCGTATTAGAAATGAAAGGAATCCTCATTACTAGAGTCAATTGTCATTAGACAGAAAAGACTAATGCACCAAATGTCAGCAGTTTTGTTGTTTTCCGTTTCGCATTTCCATCACACCGTGACTGTTTTCTTGGTTCACGTGGGTTACAGAGAAAGACCAGGAAAATCCCTTTCCCTAGGGCACTTCTTTTATATCCGGACCAATTTCATGTTAAATAAAGTTTTGAAAGGAAATGTTGACCATGCGTGTATCAAACATTACTATCTTCAACTACCACATTTGGTCTCATCACTAAAAATGGATCGATTCATTACTTTAAGCACATTATCACTCTTTCGCATGACTCTTGCTATAGGTGGAGTTAAGTGAGTCTGCCTAAACCTGTTTTGCTCATGTCAACCTCAGCATTAAAATGAAGTGGCATGAGGAGCACCATCAAGCTTAAAACCATGAAGCATGGCAATTTTTTAAACACTTAGGATCAGTCTCAATCTTCAGTACCATAAACAACATAATATAGATCCAAATACTATGACATATTAAAAATAAACTTTATTACGATGCAGGCTTCCTCAAATTTGCTGAGTTTTGGTACACATACATACATAAATAATACCCTTCATTTGATTTTTACTCGAGTAAAAATCCATTCAAATGCTACAGCCCATATGCCCGTTGAAAGTTTAAGCCCTCACTTCTCTAATGACCAGCCTTTATCTTCCACGTTTGGGCATGCATCCATAGCAGAAGATGATACAATGTGATGCAATTGCTCTCAGATATGCCTCATTCTGCATTATGGTGAATTTCTTGACCAACACAACCAAGGCAGTCTCTTGGTAAACAGAACTATACAAGTAAGCACAGGCTAAGGACATTTCAAGAGTCTGTTTCACTGGAAGGCAATAAGAGGACATTCACAATTTGAGGCCTGACTGTCACAGGTGAAAAGTGCTTACAAAACCAGCAGTAGAGCCAGATAGGAAGAAGAGTCCCTCTGCAATCTCAGCAGGAACAGTGAGATTTTTTCAGTGCCCTGATCTACACTTGGGTCAGCACCTGCAAATATAATACTCTCTTCAGTTCCACTGTATATTTTATTTTTCCCTCAATGTTAAGTGACAAGCCCAGGTATTCAGAATTTTCTAGCCATAATTCATAGTTTTCTGACACCCCTTTTGTATTTCTTTTAAGGTTTAAAAACAAACAAACAAACAAAAGAAACAAAAAACAAACCAAAATCAAACCTGAACATCCAGATTTGATTATTTACAACAATTCAGGTGTGATGGAAAGTACATACGCAGTTCAGTTTATGGATTTGATGTTACTTCTAGACCTCTGGGCCAGGCACCATTGCCTTAGACATCTAGAGTTGTTTCTGCAATCTTTCAGGAACTCTCTTGATATTTAAAGCTAAATTGGCAAGACAGACAAAGATATTGACTTTAAAAATTCAGATCTTAAAAAAAAAAGGAAAACAGAAACTAAACAGAGCATAACAGTAAACTTTTTTAAAAAAACATAGTAGCCAGAACAAACATAAAGAAAACCAGTTTAAGATTTCAGAGGCCACCAAGTGACAACACCCATGTAGAGTGTTGCTATTTCACTGTTCACTTTTATCTCATTTTTAACTTTTAGAAATAAGTTACCACTTTCTGAGCATTTTTGTAAGCTCCAAATAAGGTTTTTTCTTACCTTATGATCTATGACTGTTTATACTCAAGGCTCACAGTGTTTACAATTCATAGATTTCAAGTACCAGTTCACTGGTTTTTTGGGATCAGTAAGATGATGAATTTTATTTAAGGGGTCCATTTTCTTTCCTTTTCTTCTTCCTCTACTTCTTTGCTTTGTTTCTTTTGATTTCAAACACTATTGAACATTATAGCATGGAACAGAAAGGGAACAATTCTAATACAGAATGCACTTGAAACATTTTAAAGTGACAGGCACTGTGATATCATGTTGCCTGCCTGGCTTAATAAAAAACATCGAGATTGTTTAACTTTGCTGAAAAAAATAAGAGAAATGTTTCTGAATGTATAAATAAAGCAGCAGAGTTCTGAATAGAAACAAGAAGGTACCTCAGCATATTCATCAGCCACATGGTAGCTACCTTGTAGCCTCATTGTTGATAGTAAATGAGACTTTTTGAGTGTCACATTAGAACTAACACAGAAACAAATGTCTTTATTTCATATTTAACTGACTTGTGCCTGGGTTTATCTCCATTTGTACAAATAATTCAGAGAGAGACAGAAAGAGAGTATGTGTAGAAAGGAAGAAAATAAGGCTAGATTGATTTTTTTTCCCTCATATGCCCTCTAAAGAAAGAGGGAACCTTTATCCAAGGACAAAATTCAAGTGTCCCTCTCAGAAAGCAACAAGTAATGAGACAGCACATGAAACAGAAAGAGAGGTTTGGGGTTTTTTTTCCTGAATTGAAAACATGCTGTGGATGATGTTTTTCTTTTACTTTGGCATCATCTGGTTTTCAGAAGTGTTGAATATCAACAACTACTCTGGAGAAAGCAGAAGTTTTATCACTTCTGAAAATCAGGCCCACTTCCTATGTTGAAGAACCATGTGAACTCCCATTTCTCTCTTTTCTATGTTGCATACCTAGCAGCATTTACTTGGGAAACCCCCTCCCCCCTCCCACTATGTTAAAAAATATGATCTTGTTCTATCGATTTAAAAAAATAGTTGTGTTCTTTTCCCCAAAAAAGTCAGGTTAGGGAAACACAGACCTCTTTTTTAAGATAGGGCAGCTGAATCAGATTGATTTTACATATACATATGTTTTTATTTTCCTTATTTTTAATGGATACCCTGTCTCTAATCCACCACAATAAATGTGATGAGCTTTCCCCTCTCTTCTGGATGGAGGAAAGTTTAAAACTGTTTGGTTTAATTTTTACACATAGATATGTGTGTATGTATGTATATATGGAAATGCTGCTTCACTTCTGCCTCCTCAAGGAAAAAAAATCATCTTTTGACTTCTTTCTCACCTTTTCATTTGTCTGTTTGGAAGAAGTAAGGGCCATAATCAAAATTTCTGTATGGAAATAACTGTCATTCCTAAAACAAGTTTTGGTGGATTAAATTTAGTGCCTTTTTTTTTTAATTCATTGCCTAATCATACTAATCAGTGATTGTCAGCCAACATATTAAGACAACAGAAATCATAGCAGAGAAGAATAATTTTTAACTTCCTGCCTACAAGACAATACAACATGATTTTCAAAATTTCTGCTTGTATGGAAAAGCTAAAATGAGAACAAAGAGCAAGTTTGCTTTCTCTTATATCTACCTGGCAACTCAAATGCAACACTGAGAAATAAATGCAGAATTAAGGCGGCTATGCATGCTGGATGATGACAAAGACTGAGGTGAAGAAATGAATTGGTATGTTGGAATTCAGAAGGAAGACTGTTGTTTCAGTAGAAATACCAAAGATCAGGTAAGTAAAGAGAAAAACTCATCAAAATTAAAGCCTGCCTGGACAGATCAGTTGGCAACCCAATCCCCCTTGCTTCGGGATGTTCTCCAAAGCACAGCATCAAAAACCTGAACAGCTTCTGACACCAACTATTCTGAAATTTCCACTATAAACATATGCAGTATGTAAAACACCAGTGGAAGATAGTTTAAACAAACAAGAAAGTAAGAACTGGTCCGGCCATGTAGGTCAAATAAAGATAAAAAAAAAAGAAAAAAACCCCTCTATCTTCTGGACTGCGTTAGGGTGTCACTTCATCTTTGGTATAAAATAGGCCATCCATAGGCTGCATTTGTTCACAACTAGGAAAGACTACAGAAATTGTCAACAATTTCTTCTATCTATTGCTTTTTTTGCACTTTTTTGACCATAAGCTCCTATCTACTTAAGTTTTTTTTTAATGCTCTTAAGCTAGGTTTTTGCAATGTGACAAGCAAAGCGGACTAAAAACTTCTTAAAGCTCATAAAAAAGACTGCAGATAAAAAGCACTAATGCTTTTGCTAGCGATCACGCTTTGTAAATAAAAAAATCTGCATTCTGCAAGAAAAAAACCCTGCATTCTCTATAATGCAGCAAGTTTTTTTCTCAATTCAATAACTTTACTGTAAAATGCTTTAGCCTTCTAGATTTTTTTTTCTGTCAACACTTAAGACAAAGTTCATAAAAGTCCCAGCATTTTTCCAATCCTTTCAGTTGCCACAGTTCCTTTATCATCAACTTTTCTTCAAAAGAAGAAAATCATTTTCTTTTAAACTGTACAGTTTATTTTTTGTTCACCCCAAAAACTCAGTCTATTAAACTTCTGCACCAGCACCGGTGTGAGCAGTTTCAATTCATTCTCGGGTTTTCTAACAAGACGTTGACAGCTTGCCTTGAGAGCCTTTGACGTCCTTAAAATTAAGGCAATTAAGATTCAAGATAAACCTTACCTAAACATTTCTTTTAAAAAAACCAAAAAACAAAAAACCAAAAAATACTCTAGATTTAAAACAAGAAGAAAAAGAAAACGAGAGAAAAAAGAGTAGCTTAATTTTTGAGGAAGACAATTGGTTTTCATCGCAACTTGCTCCCTCTTGACATCATCAGTTTTTCTGTTTAAAAAAAAAAAAAAAAATCTAGCTACACCTCCAGGTAAATTCTGAATTCAGATGTTCGTCCAGATGAAATGTCAACCCAGCATTTTTCCTCTGGGTTTTTCCTTTAGTTGAAAAAAAGAAAATAGCAAAAATAAAATTGTCAGACTACATGACGGAACCATTTGCACAGCACATAAAAACACTGTTTTGTTTTCGTTGGGAAAGGTAGAAAAAAAAAAAAGCATTCATTTGACGCCTGTGCAAACTGGAAGCCAACTTCTTGTTCAGTGAAGTTTCTCCATTCAAGGCAAAGATTTCAGACCGACATTCTTCAGTCCTGTTTATTGTCTGTAAAAACAATTGAATTAAAGTGGTCATTAAGTCAAAACAACTTTGAAATAGCCTCCTCTCCTTTTTTTCCACCCAATTCCCTTTAAAAGTTATCCAAGCTAAACTAACTTTGCAGCTGTTTAAATATGATACCACCACTAAGCTGAAAATAGCCAGGCAAAAATAGGGAACTCCTACTTTGGGGACGTTAACACATCCTAAGCAGATGAATTTACTCTTTGAATGCTAGGCATTAATAGGCAGTCTAACTACACTGAAATTAGATGAATAAATGGCTTAGCACTGCGTAAATCTTTTGCAGGTAATTCAATAAGAGGGTGAATATTTCCATAATAAGAACTGCCACTATTTATTTTGGGTACTAATAATAAAATTAAAAATAAAATTTTGATAAAAGGATACAACGGATTTGGTAGAAAGAACACATTTTCTGATGGCAAGAACAATGAGACTGTGGAGCAGGCTGCTTAATGAGCCAGTTAAGGCTAACTTAGCAGAAACCTCAAAGGCAATATTAGAAAAAGAAATTTTTTTATCATATAGTGTCATGTCTTTCTAAATTTAGCACAGAGAATAAGCAAAATTATCAACCTTTTTCCTACAGAAAATACCTCTCATTTTGTGTTTTTGATGTTTTGTGTCACTTAAATTTATGTCACATATAGCTTATTTTAACAAGACTGTATAAGATCTTTAAGAAAGACCCAAAACCTACATAAAAATTCTATTCAGTGTCTAGGGCTATATGTAAGGGTCAGCTGTTGCTTTTCCCAGAGTCTTTAAGGTTACATGAAAAAAGCCCTTTCCTGACCAAAGTTCAACACAAGAAAATCCAGGACCTTTCCTTTTGCAAACATTAATGCATTTGCTTTGCCTATTTTTAAAAAAAAAAATAAAATTAGGATTTAAATTGTGAAGAATGTCAATGACCTAACATTGGCCATAGAACTTTTTGTCTGGGAGTGTAAACACAGAACTACAATTTTAAATATTAAATTTGCCAAAGGGTTTTTTCATTGCACAATGTCTGAAAATTAATATTTTGAATGTTAAGAATAGATTTATGTGGAATGCAACAATTAACTATTTTCTTCAGATTTTCTATGCATAATTTCTGGTAAGACTACTCAAGCTGGAAGCTCACCTCCTGAGATCTTACTGCCCCTATGGGTCGAGTGGCTGCCATACATATGAAAGTCCAGTATCACCAGTGGGTCACAGCACATGCCCTCTAATCTAACCTGGCATTGAGTTTGCCTACAAAACGCTCCAGAAAAACATAATTCTTTCCACATTTAAAATCAGAGTATGTTGTCCAGCAGAGCTTTGCTTGGAGGTAAGAGAGTTCACTTTTTGGGGGCAAGGATATCCACTGATCTCCGCTTCATAGTCTTCATGCTTTTATGTGCAAAATTAAATATTTACAAGGAAAAAGGGGAGTAGAGTCTAAAATAATTAAGATGATTTCCTCATAAAGTAGATTCTTCTGCTCAGAATCAAGGACTGTTTTTATCTACACAATATATAGCCAGGTTTTTGACATGAAGTTACCATTTCTGAACTCTGTGGGTGGGATCCTCGAGTACAGCATTCAGTATGTTAAAGAAAAGAACATGTATGCTGATTAGAAAGTGGAATTTAAATTCCAAGTTTCATGGTTTATTTTTACTTACAAAGAGAGAGAGTACAGAGTCTTTATACCACCCAGTTAATTCTTAGTACATTGTCTCTCCTTTGTTGCCTGCAATTTTGTGATTGTTGCAAAGAAAATAAATATAAGGAAATATAACATTATAACTTTTCTCCTGACTGATCAGCTTCCATGAAATAATTTTATATAGTCTGCCTGTTCCTTTGCCTATATCTGACAAAATCATTGTCCAGTCATGTTAATTACTTTCTCCTATCTCACGTCAACAATCACTATTTTATATCTGGCATGATGTTTGTTATTAATAAATGTGCCCTTTGAAAAGCAGAGTAATACAATAATATTTTAATTTTAAAACAAATTCACTTGGGTTTATATTAATGGCTGCTGGAATATTTTGTAAGAAGTTATTTTTTAAAGACAGAAGTTGTGTATATTTTGGGTTGATTCTACAGCTTCCGACACTGCGTTTCTGCCTGCAACTGGCAGATATAAATAGAGGACCCATTTCAGATTAAAAAAATACTGAAATAAGCATAATAAAAAAATCTGTAGTGGATCTGCCTGTCTGATTAAAAAAGAAAGTCCTCTGAATATAAATTCCAGTGCCATTACAAGTCTATCCATCACTGCAAAAAGGCTGTAGCTGACAAGGAAAGATGAGCAATCTCATTTTCAGGGAATTCACCACATGAGCAAGAAACACAGCACCCATTTCAATAAAGAATTGCAATGTAGTTTTCTCCTATGCTGGAAAAACACCAGAATCTGCAGGTCACAGCTACCTTATGAGGTAGCTTCTAGACCTAAGTCCTTATGAGGTCTTCTAAGTCCTTTTGGTTTGAGACATAGGAGAAAGGGAACTGAGACACAGAAATCATCAGATCCGAATGCTACAGAACACACTCATTAAAACCAACCAACAGGATGGTACAGACATATATTTCTCTCTTTGCCTTTTATGTTCTGTAAGTATTTTGCAATCATTTATTTATAGGTGCTGGAGAGACTGGCAGCTACAAAGGATAAGCATACACAGTCTGTGTCTCCAATTGTGTAGCTTGTGGTTGATTGTTTTTGCAATATATACATACAGACAGCTATAGGCATGACAAAAAAATAGTCTTCTTTTTATGGTGGTCAAAATGACATAAATCCGAAGCCATTTGATATTCAAATGGTAGACAAACAAATTCACCTTCCACTTCCAGAGGTCAAAAATGAAGTAAAATAATTGACGTATTGGTATAATTCTAATCTTTCCTATACCAGCTCACATCTGATGGCTCTGTAACTACAGAGTGATGATACATTGACTGACATATCTATCACATTTCTTGTCTGGCTATTTCTCTACTTTCTTCCCCAAGATAAAACATGTATAATTCTATTTTCAATGTGATGCTGGTGTTCAATACACGTGTTAATGAAAGACTGGATTTGTGCTGCTTCCTAGAATCTGTCCAACATTTATCAGTCCCAGTGAGTATCCTGTCACTATGTAACCTTCCCTTTGTGAAGATTTTTATTGTAGCAAAGAGAAGTTGCGTTTGAAGAGATTATTCTGAAGTTGAAGGGATGCCTTAGAAGTTCTAAATACAGCTGTCAGTTTATAAATTTTTGAACTTTCCAAGGTATTCCGTGGGAAGTAAACAGAGCAAAAGAATAGAGACAGATTGAACAGTGCTTCTACCCACCTCTTTCTTATCCCTTCTTCTTCCATTTCCAGGTCCTGCCTACTCCATGTCTGCACGGCAGTTTTGCACAATCACAGATACCAATTTGGGGTAATTTATACTGCTTCATTAACTACACTTTCAGAAAGAAACCTTTACATGTGCCAGAGTGCACCGTGCCAATATTTTCACCACTGCAAAATTTAAGCCCTTTTTAACCTCTGATGCCAGATGCTGCTTTATCCCAGCATGATGATTGTTAACACAGTTGTTGAGATCCTTCTGAGTCCAGAAAAGCAGCAGACAGTTACAGAGCATATCATTGTGGGCAGGAGCTCAAGGACATTTTGCCAAATTGAGGCCGGCAGCCAAAACCTTTTGCTAATTACACTGCTATATATCCAGAATTCATCTGAACTTAACGAAGCTATTCAAAATTTATATTTCTGAAAGAGGGAGTCAAATTTGGTCTGCTATAATCAAGAAGCAAACCCTTCTGGCTCCAAAGCCTATGCCTACTTACTTAGACTGTTGGTAAGAATATGCAGGCGGATGTTCACTGGATGTTTCCACTGTCATCTGTTGCTGTTGACCACTGGCTTCCTGTGATGAAGATGCTACTGTCTGTGGAGAAGTATCAGCAACAACACCCTAGGGAATCAAATGAGAACATGAAAAACTTACTAATTTTGCTCATGGCAGTGAGTTATGTAAAAGAGCTCAGCACCAGCTCACCGTTCACGCATTTCTCTAGAGGTCGAGAGAGTTTGAAGTAGCAGAACCACATGCTAACACAACAAACTCCATCAGTTTTAGAAAGCTACTTCAGCAACAAGAAGCTTTCTCAGCCTACTGGCAGTACTTTGCTCTCACAGGTTGCAGTGAAAAATACCTTCCCCTTTGAGGGCAGTTTCCTGCCCATTCAAAGCTAGAGGCAGATCAGATTTTGGTGGATTCTGGATTTTACTTCTTGGCTTTTTCACCACGTATACATGCCTCTTCTAATTTTTGTTTACCTACCCCAACTTCAAAGTGAGTTCACATTTATTTTGTTTTATTTAAAATGCGATAAAGGCAGAATCTAGGCCCACCGCTCTCCACTTTACTACACATCCAACAGAATTTTAGTCACCTGAGAAGAAAGCTGCCCTCTTCTACACACTGTTTCTATGCATGTTCCCTTCAAAAATAAATTTGCTTTGCACTGAAGACTTTAATCTGTTAAGTCAAAGCTCCAATTAAGTTTTGTTTTATTTATATGTTTGTAAAAAGTAGATAAGCAAACACATAAAAGATTATATTCATGAATGTAACATTATGCACAATTTCTTATCCTATTTAGACAGTCTGAGTAATACTTGGTTTAAGTTTTGTTTGTATGCTTTCAAAGCAAGATACATTTTCTTTCCTCTATTCTCATGCTTGGTGTGTGTGGTACACAAATAGCAAATCTCTTCAGGGAACATGCTTCATTATTCTCTTGCACACAACAGAGCCAGAAGAGGGAGCACAAAGCACTCGCTTTGTTTTTATTTGAGTCCCGTGTAAACAATAGTTAGTTTATTTTAAATCATCTGTTAAAATATCAGTTTCATTTTTCAGAATTTCTTTGTTTCTATTGCTTATCAGACTGCCAGTATTATCTTTTTCTGTCTACTTCCTTGTCTTTATCCTTCTCCTTTTGTCCATCTCATCTTGAGATTGTAAGCTTTCTGGGGCAGAGACTATATTTTTTGGTCTCTGTTTGTGGAGCATCCAGCATGGTAGGGTCCTGGTTCATGATGCTACGTGAATACAGATAAATATTAACAATAATCATCATCACTGGATAAGAGCAAAACAGGCTATACATTCAGTTAATATTTTGATTATTATAGTAGATAATTATGACATCGAATTACTTTAGAAGGCATGAATATACTAGTGAGTGATGGCGAGGAGGGCTCAACAAATAATTGAAATTAACCTTAATTCTCATTTGGACAGGTCAGCGTGGTGTGCAGCCAATCCCGTGGTATGAACCAACTCTCTATACCACCACCTCCTTTTAATTCAGACTTGTATCTGCCTGATTTAGACCTAATGGCAATTGAAAAGAGGCACTCGTAGTGCATTTGCAAACAAATGAGGATTAGGGCAAAATTATACTGAGGCAAAAAAGACTGAAACACAACCAGCTCAGTATGACAGAACAGTAGTATCCTTTCCTGTGGGACCTTATCTGGGAATAATTGCAAAGAACTAGGAGAAAACAGGATAAGCCCACTTGACTGCTGGTGAAGCCATGCCAGCAGTACCACTAACTCACATCCTCAAAGCACAGAGTAGTAATAGCACAAAATCCAAAGTCCACACAGATGAAGACAGAAGTACAGAGACCCTGGCACTCCTTGCCTTACCCCAGAGTAGGGCAGAAGTTGTTAATAAAAGAGGGTAGTGCCAAAGAGAAACACACAGGGAAGAGGATGCCAAGGCTCCCTCCTCTCGCTGTGCGCAGCTGCCCTTATGAAGCTTCACAGAAGTGGAGGCCAAGCTGACGCTCTCCCAGCAGCTTGTGGTCTACAGGGTTGAGTAAATACTTACTCATTAGACTGTCATCAGCATGACTCAGCCCCAAGGAGGGAGGGAGCGAATCCTTCCTCAAGGATGAAAAGCACTCAGTCAGTGCAGCATCCTCCACGTCTGTATATACAAGAGGAAGGTTTCCATTGCTCAATCACTTTTTCTGGTGGCTAAATGTTTCAGCAATTACCTATGCTTGCTAAGGACCGCATCAAACCCTCTTGCAATCTTCTCTTCTTGAAATCTCTTTTGGTTTCGTGGTCTGCCTGCTGGGTTTGTTTTCCTGTCTCTTCCCATCTCCCTCCCAAGTACATGGGGAAAAAATAGTCATAATCACTGACGTTTTTATTCCATGTCCTGCTGCACAACAAAACAAATGCAAAACAAGAGCCCTTGCAAATAATTAAAAAAATAAAAAAGAGGGGTTAGAAAAGAGAAGGAAAAGGAAAGAAAGAAAACAAAAAGAGAAAGGAATGAGCAGTCCTCATTTAAAAAGCTGGAAGCTTCCAGCCACCACTCCATAAAGAACCTTTTGGCCCCTTTCAAACAACAGGTGCAAGAAGGCATGATAAATAAGAGTTCTGCTACCCCTTCACTCTACTTTCATGGATGGAGATAAACTTACTTCAATAGGGACAGCTGTTGGAGGCACAGGAGTGTACTGGGGAATGTAGGTCCCTTGCATAGGTGCAGCAGCAGTCATGTACTAGAACAAATCAAAAGCAAATGAACAGTAGAAAACCACAACTGAGATGCATAAAACCATGTTAGAAGATTGATATTATTTCAATTTCCCATTCAGAGCTTTTAGTTAGAGTATAGCATATTATTTCTTTTAAGTAAGGACTTTAGGTAATGGTACAACTTACCCAGCTATAAAAAATCGTAATCTTGAACTTCAAACTCAGGTCATATCTGAATATAGACAATAGTAAACATCTCACTGACAGAAGCAGAATGTTCTCTAACATTGAGAGACTCCTATTTGTATTTCCAAAAAACTCAGTGGAGACATGATAGCAGCATATATATAT
>VYXD01005456.1:371710-505330 GCA_013397195.1 Hylia prasina
ATTTATATATATACTTATATTGTATAGATACAAAGCAGTATAAACAATCTTTTGGAGTTTTATTGACCTTATAAAATGACACCTACAAAATATGAAGCATGAAATTTGAGAGGTTAATTCCAATCCATATTTAACCCTATCAACAGCAGCAGTTGAGTTTACAGGACTACAAAGCTGCAGATATGTGCAATCTGAGACAGGAGAAATAAAGCAAGAGTAAGATCCATCTGGAGTTTCTCCTTTTGCACACAGGTACCTTAGCTAAATTCTTATGGCTTTTTCTAACTATCCAGGGATCTTTCCTATGCATTTTGCAACTTGTGCAAATTATTATAGCAACAATTTTTATGAGCTTCTCTGAAACACTGTCTCTCCCAAGTACTACATGACAATATTTTTTTAAAATTCATGTGTGCATGTGAATTTTGTCATTGTTATAGCATTGATTTCTTTATATACAGCACTTCTCAAAAAGCTCCTGAACTGAATGCCACAGTCATTGTTCAAATTTTCAAATAAAGTATTGATATTAAGTCCTTAGATCTATATATACTTTTCTTTCTACAATCCAGTCCTAACTACATGTCTTCACTGACAAGAATCTCAGAATGTGCCCAATCCCCGAACTGACTGTGTGACACTTCCACAACATGTTATCTTCAAAGACACACCAAAGATCTGAATCAGCCCACAATGTATTTGATGAATTTTAAAATGAGTTAAATATAGCCTTGCTTCCTGGCAGAGCTAGGAAGTGCTTGCAAGATTTTATTCCGCTGTTTATAGTAAAATTTACATTTAAAGCACTCTCCCACCTCAATTCTAAACTAACTGGATAGTTTGATATGCCTGTCACAAACAGGCATTATGAAATTGCAAAGTGGGGTGCAGACTGTAGCAATGCTGGAGAAACGCCTAAGGGAATGACAACAGCATATGTAAGAATCTCACAGCTAAGTTCTGAAATATTCTTTCAAGTAGAAGAAAATAAAAAGTATTTAAGTGAAACTGTTTTCTATTAAAAAAAATACTGAGGCTCATATGTGACGTAGAATGTATACTTCCAATGTGAGCAGCATATGGTGCTGAGAACCATCACAGTGTTTTTCCACAAATTCACAGTGCTTTCCTTAACTTGAGCAAAGAGACAGGAGTGCCCTCAATGTCTGTGCCTATATCAGGCCATGTTTTTCTGCAGCTCTTTTTCCTTGTTGTTCAGGAAGAGAATTGAATTCAAGAGTGTTTTTTATGAAGGCTAACCCACCACAAGCATTAGGCCAGCTCTCCCTATTGTACTCAGTCCAGCTGGGCTGTTCTCCTGCCTCACAGACTAAGAGCTAATGAGAATGCTCCAGCGGGGTGTTGCAGAGCTGCTTCCACTCCATTCACTCTGCCTTGTGCCCTCACATCTCAGGAAGACATCTGCTGTGTAGCACTGTTCCAAATGTGTCAGTATTTAACATTAACCTGAAACATGCACTCTTAGAGTTCTGCAAAGATCTGCAAGGGTTCTAAACATCCATGCAATCTAGCTTCACTTGCACAAATATATTTTTTGAAAGTGTTAATTTAAATAATAAAGTGCTATCATTCAGCTTGAACTTCCTCTGTTTTCTTCCTTGAACCTGGCAGAAGATCAACATTCAGACTCTTATATGCAGTTGTCTGCCATTCCCTACCTTACACACAAACCCATGGGACTTAATACACAAATATTAAATTATTCAGCTGCCTTTTAGTACAGATCACTCAATTTTTGCAAAATCCTTTGGCACTGTGTTGTGTAGCACAACAATGGAAACTGTCCGTGAATTAACTGATGTCTTTGCTGACTCTAAAAGCAGTGCTCTCAGTAGTTGTGCAGTTTCTTACTCCATTATTTTTTATCTCTTGAGGCAGATCCTGATCTTACTTTCCAGCCTCCTTCATGTTGCTTCTTTCACTGCCAGACAATCTCTAGGGAAAACAGTACTGTTGACTTGAGTGTCACTGGTGGCCTTGGCCAAAGTCTGCTTGCCCTGGTCTTTTCAGATACTCACACCTCCCAGTTTAACTATTTTTTGCAGAAGTTTTAACTGAATTCAGCCAAACAGCAATGATTTAAATCACTGGAGCCCAAACCTATCCAGTTACGTGCCAGACTCCCTGGAGAACTGAACTGTAGGAGAGTGACTTCTCCCCTGAATATAACATTCTGAATATGACATTTGTCTGTATTAATGGAGGTTCAATTTTTTTGATAAATCCTTTAGAGTTCTACAATTAAAAAGAAAAAAAGGTGTTAGCCAAATTAGTTTCACCAATGGCACAAATGAAGTCATAGTACTTGTGGCAAAGGATTTGGTCCTAGGAAAATTTAGCCAAGGCTCAGAATACTGGTGCTTAATAAATGGCCCTGGATCACACAGTAGCACAGGCAGATGTACTGTTCCCTTCAGTGGAATGTCCAAACATATTTAATGTCTTCCTCTTTATGAATGTAAAGATACCCTCACCATTTCAGGCAAGAGTTATTGGGTTGACAATTGAAGATGTTACTGGAGATGGAACTGAATCTCTGTCTCCAGGGTCTCACTGAAGGGTTCATGGAGGCTTCTGTAAAAATCTTTACCAACTTATAAAGGACAACTACAACTTTGTTCTCAGGGAAACATAATTGGTGTCCAGTATCTGAAGTGCCCTCGCATGCAGCACAGGGAGTCCCAGCTGAGACCACATGAATTTGGGAGTGCCTGCCCTGCTGGATCAGTTTCTACCATGGGAAGCCTAGTGCTGAGAAGCTGCTTTAGCTTAGTTTGTTTACTAACAGTGTAATGAAAAAGGAGACAGATTAATTTTTATTATAACTGACACTAGCTCAAGCAAGTTTACATGTATTTCTTTCCTTTGTGAACTACATAATCCTAATTCTCTGATCTCACAGGATAAATAAAGATTACACAGTGCTAAGGCACAATGTCATTGTTGATACTTACATCAATAGGTTTGGATAATGCAAGAGTTGAATTCCTTGTCATGAATATTCATGGTTGGTTGTTTAGCAAAAAGCTTCCTGAACACTGCTGTTCAGTAGCTTCCATATCCAGCACACAATGAGCCTACTGGAATTTGTGTCTCTCCCTGTGTCTCCCAGACACTTTACCTAGCTATTCTATTAAAAAAATGTGCTCTGGATCTGTTAAAGGGAGTAGAGTCCAGGCTAGGAGGTGGGGAAAGAATTTCAGAAATTATTCTGAGATTTAAAGAAAAGTTAAGTATTTTATATCTACTCAGTTTGAGACCACCCAGGATGAAAATTTTAGTCTACGGACATCCTTGAGCTAAGGGACTCTGTTGATTTGGATTACAGTTCCTGTAAATGCACATACTCTTCACATGACTTCCCATCTAAAGAAGAAATCTATGTCAGAAGGCCATCACTGACATTTATTTTCTCCATGAAACACACTCACTACAGATCTTTATCCACACGTGTGAAACAGAGACAGCATGACTCACATGCTCAGCTCAGCAGCACCCAGCTAAATCCACTAAATATTAATATTATGAGCACTGAAATAAGAGAATCTGAAAAACCCAAATGCATACTTTCTTTGTCATGTGTTTCCATCAGGATTAAAGATTCTTGAGCTGTGATGTGATTGGCCATTCAATAAGGTGTGTGCAAGGCAGAGGAAATCACTGCTCATTCTTCCACAGCTGTACAGGCTTTGTGGGCCTAAAAGTAGAAGCTGCTCATTTCTGGCAGTAAAATGAATAGTGACTCTACAGGCAGAGATGATGGATCTGGAGGTTATAAGGGAGCTTTTCTCGGCAGTCTGATCCTTTAAAAACCAGTAACTTCTACTACAGAAAACGACTACATTGCTGGTGGCAACAGGCTCTTAATTTGCTTGTAAACTATTGCTTTCTCCATACAGTACAGAGAATGAATGTTCTCAGCACTGAAGATGTGCAGTATTTTAATATAATTCATGCTTTATGATGCCCAACTGCTTAATTCAGACTTCACTTATCAGGTACCAATTTAGTCTATATGCTACATTAACAATTCTACTCATGCCTTTTCCAGTGGAGGTTTTTTTTTTTACCATTTTGAAACTACTTAAATGTGTGGAAAAATATATAGCTAAAAAATGAGACCTCTGTTCTCCTTTCAGATACTGCCCTCTTGACTACAAAGAGTTAAATGCAAGGAAGTAACAAATCAGGAGGTGGGCTGAAGGGACAAAATGAGATCCCTCAAGAGGGATCATATTTAGTTCAGAGAGCAACATCACTTCTCTGAGATCTGCAAACAGCAGGGTATCTCAGCCTGGCTCCAGCAAGGATTGTGTTAAGCCTGCAGCAAACACCAAACCCATTAAGGTGACAGGCACTGGGAAATAAAAAACAGGAGGAAGGCAGCTGCCTGTACCCAGCAGAGTGAGGGAGGATAATATGGTTTATCTGTCAAAGGCGGAGCTGAGTCACCTGCAGGGAATTTTCAGGAGCTCTTACATTGAGACTGCAGCACAGGTAATGTCCATTTAATCATCTGCCTTTAGTAAACTCTTAGGCAGCTTTTCTCAGGACCAGGTTAATGCAGTCGGGCATCTGCCTAACAGCTGAGGTACGTAGCAAACACCCCTTACACCAGCCATTAGTTACTGAATTTCAGCTGAGACACTGCCTGAAAGAGTGCCTCTTGCAAGACCAAACTATTTCATTTACATCACCAGAAGAGTTTGGCTGAACACTCTGTTTAAATTCTGAAGGCCATCATTAACAGAATGTCTAAGAAATCAGCCTAAAGTTCAGTTCTATTTATAGGCCTGGTTGCCTATAAAATAACACAGCTGTGATTAGAAGGAGGCTGCTGCAGATACATTAACTCTCTTGGTCACTATGAGTACTCTGAGATTGTAGAGAGTGACAACAGTTAATAATCTGATCAATGTTGAGTAAGTTTCCTGGTATAAAGAAAACAAAAAAGAATTTACAAAATGAGATAGTAAGAGATAAGCTGCAGTAAATCTGGAAACCTCAAACAACACTCAGAAGCAGTAGACTTACTAAGGACAAATAGCAATGAGGAAGAAAAAAATGTTAAAGCAGGCTTTTATGCATTCTATGTGCAAATGCTCTTTTCTGGTGTTTCGCTTTGGTGTTATATCAATGTATCTCTGTTGCAAGAATCAAAGATCTCTTTCCTTGTATTATCAGCCTTCATGTTCCTGAGAAGACACAGAGACTTTCCAGTCAAGGTGAGAGCCAAAATGCAGAAGTCTTGTACCAGAATATGCTGGTAAGTGTTTGCACCAACCACCACAACCTGCTAAAGGGAGATTAAATGGGATGTCTAACATGGACACGTGCTAAACCATATATCTGAAATAAGCAACGATTCCAGAATCTGGTCTTCAATGACTATTTGTGGTTTCATACCACTGCATGAGCTATAGTACAGTGATAATGACTTAGCTTTTCAGGATTCCCAGAATTAACGCCAGGGTTTGTTTCTGCCTTTTTTTTTTNAAACCATCTGAGAAGTCTAGACACTGCATCACTAACAGAATTATGTGAAAACATTTGCATTGCTGGAAAACTGAAGGAAATGAGTCTGTTGGCTGAATTTATTTTTATCCTTCCCCCCTGCCCCCCCCATGAAGGAAACCTGCCCTTCCACTTTCAAATTTCTTTCCCTGCAAAGAACAAAAACTGCATCTCTCTTTGACCATTGTCAAGCGGTTATAACTTTAATGAAATACAGAATAAAACCACAGCTTTTTTCTCTCTGGTTCCACCTTCTCATTTGAAAATACCCTGTTCTCCAATAGAAAAGAATATTGTCTTGCTGTGTCCTCTTATCCCACAGTCTGGCATGGAGACATGGGAACTCAGGAAGAGAAAAGGACCATCTAGTTCATCAGTGCTGGTGGCAGTTCAATGAAATACAGTATCCAGCTGCCACAGTTTTCACTTTAAACTTAAAATATCTTTTGCTACCCAGAAGCATTATCATTTTCCAGCTCAATCCTGTACTTATTCAATGGCTGTTATTAATTTCACTTTCTCCCAATTAAAGAATGGGGGAATAAATGATATGAAGTTTTTGCATATATTACAATAATTTTGCTAATAATTATCAGCCAGGCCTAAAATATAATAATATAATTCCATTTTACCACACAATTACCACAGTCCTATCAAGAACAGCTCTGTCATTCAACAGAATCCCATCGCTGGGCCACTGCACTCATTGTTCAGGCAGAGAATAGAAATCTTTACCGGATTTAACATTCCTTCCCTGCTGCTCAGTAATACAAATGTATTTAGGAATGCTGGCTATCAATTCCCTTTCAACCTTCCTAATGAGATGTTACCTAATTCTCTGAGCAAGTTAAATGAAGGTAGAGAGAATAATAACTTCAAGAACTATATTTGCAAACTAATCTCCTTTTCTCTTCAGGAGTTCTAAACATCCTTCACAAATCCTTATCTCTGGAAATCAGAGTAATACAAAGGTACTGAAGAAAAAGTGCAGATGAGCTAACCCCCCCATAGCTAACAGGTCTTTTCTTCTTTCTGAAATTCAGTCCTGCTACTAAAGCAGAGTGATCAGGACTAATCAGATAAAGACTATTTAGAGTAAACAAATATGAGAACAGTCAGATCCCCACATGCAGCTGTGCACCACGCTCTCACTAGCATACACTTTGTAAAAACTGAAGTAAATGCAAGCAGTATAAACAGAGAAATAAAAAACTGGCTCATTCACTTTAACCACTTCTTCGTCTAAATAAAAGACCACAGACGAACTCAGTAAAAGACTCAAACCACTTCCAGTTATCTCATCAATGTGTGAAAAGGGCAAAAATGGAGGAAAACTCATCAGGATGTGAAAATAAGTTCCCGTTCTGGTTGCATCTTTCATTAATTGGAAACTTCCTTTAGGAGCTTGACCTGAGGGTGCCAAAGATCTTTGCAGTCCATGTGACTGTACAGAGGCCCATGATACTTTCATTTTTCTTTGTGACATTGTAGTTGGAGACCCATGAAGACTGTACAGAAATGATCCTCCATGTATGACTGCATATATGAACAGCTCTGAGATGTAGAAACTATTTTTTTGCATAATTTGAATAATGTCATATGTCTGATGGATACATTAGCAAGAGAGGAAGACTTCTGGGCTTAAAACAAAGAACAAGACTGGCAATTTGTTGTATTTTCTTAATTCTACGGTTCTTACACATTTCTCCACAAGAGAGGCTTTTTTTTTCCTAATACCCTCTGTGTACCTGTTCTACGAATGCACATTATGAGCTCTCTGGGGCAAGTTTCTGAGCATGGGTTAGTGCTTGATTTATTACAGTCCTGTCTGCAGTACCCTATAAAAAATCAGGGTATAGTGACTGTATCATAACATAAGAGTATACTGCATCAGTCTTGGTCAACCAAGGTTGGTAATCACTGAGATTCTGTCACATTTATATTCTTCTTTCAGATCCTCTGTACTGAAGAATGAAGGGGTGATGCAGCAGAATTATAACTGTGCCTTCTGATATAAAGAAATTCCCTATGCACCCCTTTAGTTGGAAATTCTTAGACATTTTCATTTAACTGCAATTCTGCCAATTAGTCCCTGATGAATAGCTGCTACTAAGATGAAGGAAAACTGATCTGTACATTTTCATATTTTCAACATACGTAAAAAAAAAATAAAATGTGTCGGTGAATCCTTCCACATATGAGCACATTGAGCTATTATTAATAACACATCCATTTATATGAACAAATAATTGTTTTCTAGAGGTAACCATGTCTTCTAGATCCTATTAAATCTCCATGAATTTGAAGAGTCTGAAGAGAAGCAGACTGCTGTGTGCAAAGGTCCCTACTGTATGGATGAAGTTGTTAAAACAAAAGTAGAACTGATTAGACTTGTTAAATAACAGTTGCTCATCAATCATCACATGCACTTTCCATTTGCTCTTTCAGACCAGGGATAAAAGTGGACAGCTCATGGGCCAGCTGTCCAAGAGTGAAGCAGACGAAAGCCAGGACAATTAGTTGGAAGTTAAACCAAACCAAAAAGAACAGTAAAGACAGACAAAAGGGCACATGAATATTAGTATTTACAGTTTTCCTAGAAACAGGAAGAATTACAACACCTCCAGCATGAAAAGGCAGTCATGCCAGACAGAGGAAAGGTAGTAAAATAATAGAATTATACCACCAGTGTACACCTTGGATGTTGTAAAGAGCAGCTAAAGCATGATATTCCTCAGTCCTCTACCTCTAAAAGATCCCTAGAATCCAAAATATTTTGCTAAGTATAATGAAAGATATCACTGTGAGAAGGGAGAAGAGGGGAGGGCAAGGCAGAGACCATTTCAATACTTCATAAAAAAGACTGCTGTTCACTAGTTCCCTGCATCCAGAGATGGAGGAGAAGTTGTCAGTTCAGTGAGCCTGAAACACCTTGGAGATATCACTTTTTGGGACTTACCCTGGAAGCAAAAAGTGGTGTTGGGGACAACTTGCAAGCTGGCCTTCCTGAATCGATGGTGAACACACCAGTCCAGGCTTAGGCAGAGGGAAACACATTCCCTCTGGGAAATGCTGGGCCCTTATGCCTCAGGATACGAGGAAAATCAGCCTGCGTGGGCAAACATTTTGGGCATGCGTGGATAAACATCTCACAAATCATGCAGTCAGGTCTTCCAGGCAACTCAACACAGAGATGTGGTTGAGTAGGGAGTTTGCAAGTCCAAGAGCCCTGCTTCATATAGGCCCTCATATGAAGCTCTGGGATGTCCTTACCTCTTCCTACCCATCTGGAAACTGGCAGGCCCTCTTCAATCTTCAACCCAGTGCTCTGCTTTTTTTTTTTGTTTTTTTTCCAGGACGATTCCACCAAGCTGCCTCACCAAAGTAACATTCCTGGGGTTTTCTGACTTGGCTGCCAGACTAATCTGGCCCTCAGTAAGCAGACCTGTAAGCTGACCCAATAGGAGGTCTGGAAGCCTGCCCAAAGCATTGGACATGGTGAGGCTGCTCTGGAACATGAAATCCTTGGGAGTGTTTTGCAGCTGCTGCCTGAAAACTGACAGAAACCAAGATGGACATTTAAGCCAGTTGGCAGCTGCCACGATCTTGCAGACTAGATTTTGTAGTGGGAAAAACATGAAGCATTGTTTCTGAAAATTAAATTTTGTTTGGAATTTCTGGCTCAAGGGAGAATCTTTCTGGTTTGTTCTGAGTTTTTAGAAGATGAATCAGAATGAAACCAAATTTTATAAGATTGATTTCCCACAAACTGGAAACCATGAATGTTGCTTGGCCAACTCTTCTTCTACCTGCAACTTCAGCAAAAGGATCAGCCATATTCGTATTTGGATAGGGTAGAGAACACCAACCTTTAAAGGCTGGCGCTAACTTCAGTATATTTAAAGTAAATTGTTTTAAAGTCATGCAGTACAAAATATTGCTTCTCATTGGCATAAAAATTGTTGTGTTAAAATCCTTAAATGTATTTACATGATCATTTGCTTATATGGCAAGGCTGTGGAAGGTAGTAATAGTAACCATTTTGGGGAAGACTTCCTTTTCCCACTTTCCATAAACTTTTGAAATTCTTGTGGGAGAAGGATCACCTTAAAATTAAAGTTAATGCCCTACTGATAGAGTGTGACTGTGCCGGAATATTACAGTCTGCCCCGAGGTATTTAAATTATCAGCTGTGGGAGGATCTCTGAGATACATTGGATCATATCAGCAATAGGGCTACAAAAAGGCAAAGGAGAAACCTTGACTTTTAGGAGAGTGGACTGAACTACACTGCTATGTCATCAGCTTATCTGCCATGTTAACGATCTGATAACAGTGTTGAACTCCTAAACGTGGGTGATAAAACTTACACAGAATCTCCCCCAATTTGTCATTGTTTCATCCAAAAGATGAGGGGAAGAGCTAAGGAAGAAGAAAAATTACTAAAAATTAAAACAAAACAAAACAAAACAAAAAAACCAAAACAACCAAACAATGAAAAACCAGCAGAAGAACAAAACAGAAAATGCAAGAGGGAAAAAAAAAATCCCAATACCTCAAAATATAGCCATCCCTCCTTGCCTTAAGTCCTCCTATCATAATCTAATCAGTAATTTGCCTCCTACAGAGAGGTCCCTTTAGGATGCCACCCATTTTTGACTCCTGCAGGCCCTTCATACTATTGCACTACAGTATTTTATTAACCTATTAGACACTTGTTTCATTGGGGAAGTGTGATCAACATAGCTGATGAACCATAAGTGAAGTAGCCAAGATCACAAGCCGGATGCTTCAGCTTTAACTCTCACTTTGTACAGGTGAGCAACTTAACACATAGAAAACACGAGATTTGTTTGTAAAATAGAAAAAGTGCAAGTGCTCATTTTCCACATGACACTGTTAAATAGAGCTTTATGGATGTGCTTAGTAGTTATTTTATCAGGAATAACATGAGCAGTGCTTGAAGGGGCCAGTAAAACAGATGTGCCTTAGTGCTGGTGCAACTGCAGCATTCCAAGGCTGTTCTTTGGGTTCTTTCAGTGCTAGTTTTCCAGAGGAGACAGAATCACCTCATATGTATTCAAATTATATACAATTATCATTTAGTATGGATTTGTGCTATAACATCTTCTTACAGTTCTGGAAAATACAAGCACTGAAAGTTTTCAGTGCTGGTGTATGAATTTTAATAATTTCTAGGGCTAATAAAGACCGGGCCAAGTATAAAGCAATTCCCATCATTGGAGAAAAAAATCTGTTAATCAGTCTTGTCCTCACTCTCACTGTACTGATGGTAAATAGTTTTAGACAGGGCTAAAAAAAGTACAGCAGCAGTCTCAACTTGATAGACGAGTATGCTGAAATGGTCACTCTTCATACATTTTTTCAGCTAGCACATTCTGTGAAAAATTAGAAGCAAAGCAAAATAAAAACAATCTTCCCAATTTCCTCCCCTCTCTCTAATTCTGATAGAGATTATGAGGAGAATAATTCAGGAAGAGAATCAACACTGGGGAAAATATAAATACCTGTTCAAACATCCGCATTTCCTCCTTATGAATGCCCTTTATATGACAGAGATGTCCAAACAGCACTTAAGGAGCAACAGCAAAATGCCTGACAGACAGGCATGGTAAGTAATGGCTCAAAATGTTTGCAAGCCAGACAGAAAGGGTGACTTTTTTTTTTCTTTTTTTTTCTTTTTTTTTTTTCCCCTGAAAAACCTTTAAGGTAAACTCACTCTATGTCTGCTGGCACGCAGCCATTTTCCTATAAATTCATATTACAATGCTGTATTTCTAATGGATTGGGTATGGTGCTTTTCCATTTTGCTAATGAGAAAAGCTAAAGGCCATTACTTGTTCTGATTAAGATCCCAAGGGAAGAAATGTGATGTGTATATTACCAGGCCATACGTAAAGGAAGTATTTGGCATTTCCAATCAATCACATGAAGGGTAGACAGAAAAAGTCTTATCCTGTGACTGCAGAGGAAGAAGATATTGGGGGAAAAGAAACCATTGAAAGTGTCTTTAAAAGGTGACTTACAGGAATCAGTTATAATGATATTAGTATGATCAATGACTAGGGCTACTATCTGGGAAGGATGTAATTACCAAAATGAAAACTTTCAAATGGGAAGCCTGATCAAGGGCAGAGGTACTGTCATATTTCTCAGAGCACTGTCAGCTGTCATCCAGGCAATGTATTACTGTGTCACTCACAAGCACTACGAGGTTGTGCTTCCCTGGGCTGGGAGCAGACCTAGGAAGTGAGAGGTTGAAAAACTTTGCATCCAGCTCAGACACGGGGTAAGTCTGGCCCCAAAGGCAAATTCAAGATAAAGAAAGATAAGACTAGGCAAAGGGGAAAATAGAAAAGAGAAAATTCCCAGTCATGACTGGCTTTAAGGAAGGTTTTGCAGCAGTGCACATTTAAAAACCATTTCAACGGAGAAAGGAAATGCTGTAGACCAATGAGCTATTTGTCATAAAGAAGAGGAAATAAAAAAAAAATGTACCAAGAGATGCACTGCTCAATTTATAGAAGGATAGACTGGAATATCCTCTAAATTTCAATATGCAATTCCTACATGGTTAATCCTGTTGTCATAGAATTTTTCAACTTTATACCTGAATGAAATACAAAGTTTAGAGACAATTTTTCATCCCTTTTTCAATGGCTGCATAGTAACAGCTTGAAAATGGTACAAGATAGGTGCTCCAAATGGCAAATAAAATGAATAGAGCTTGGAGATGGGTGTTCTAAGAGAGAACAAGATCCCTTGACTGTGTCACAATGCATAGTCAGAGGTGTAGATATACTTTAAATAATATATTAATTTCACATTATGAATCATTCTGGAACATTAAAACTGACAAAAAATCTACCACACTACATCCTCTCAAATGGAATCCAGATTATATAGAACATTACTGTCAATGACAACAAAACTATAATATCTGATAAGGTCAGCAGGAGAGATAGTCTTCTGTACTCTCCCAAATCTGTATTAGGGCATTTAGCTTTCCTCTTTAGGATACCACTGATTCTTTACAGATACTTGGGAGTACTTCAGATACTTCTACTTGGGAATAGAAAGAAAATCTGTAACACTTTCCCCTATGTTCATTAAAAGAACATCTTCAACCCTTCCCTTCATCATGAGATTGGGAAGCAAAGCTAAAAGATGTATTTCTCTTAAATATCATTAATGACAAGGCATGGATGCAACATACAGTGCCGGAAAAAAAAATAAGAACTACAGCTGAGAAAGCCCACCTATGGCTATCAAACTGAAATTCAATCACTTTCAGCTTTCCTTAAAGGCATATATTTAAAATATTCCACACAGGACCTAACAGGAGTTCTCAGTGAGCTCTTCTGATCTCTCTGCTCCAGTCATGTGAAAAGGAACCAATGCTGCACAAATACAACCCAGTCTGTACAGACAAGCAATTCCAGCCTCTTCTAAATGCCACAGCCTAGTCAGGGAATTGTTCATCTCAGGATGATCTTGCAGAGTATCTATTTCTAGGCTAGGTTGTCTATTCTGGATCTTTGATGCACTTCTGGCTCTGGCACATGGACTGACTGGAAAGCTCAGACATCTTCATTTTGCACTGGCACCCACTGATCAGTGTAATGCTCCTTTTCTCCTTTCCTTTTATACATAATATTAAAAAAAAAAAAAAAGAAAAAAAAAAGATTAGGTGCTGTGCAAATATTTGCAGTGGACTAAGTCCTAACTGCATCACAGATTTCCTTATCCAAGAATATGACAGAGATGACAAAGTGGCCATTTTTCTGTCAAATAAATTTATATCAACACTTTAAAGACATAGGACTTTGCATGATTTACCTTCCAAAGAAGGATTGCTGCTGACATACAAGTGTTATACGGAACTTACAGGCCACACTGCTAAAATACAAATTAGCAGAGTTAACACTTAGAAAGTATAAAACTGGCTGTTCCTGAAGCTGAATGAGGGCATTTGCAGATTCCTTGCACTTAGTGGCTGATGTCAGGGACAACGAATTTAATCTTAGGATGGGAGGGTGTGTGTGGGGGATGGTTTGCCAGCTTGTCCAGCTGTAATACCCCCTAACAGCCTTGAAGGAATGGTAATTGTGAACTGAAACAGCATCTGCTTAACTGTCATCCTTGCCTCAGGACTGGAACTTTTTGCTTGTTGTGAAGATCATGAGAAACACTACACGGAGCGTGAAGATGAAAACAGCGCAAGATTAAAAACATTAAATACAGCCACCAAGACACAGCTGTCCATATTGCTAGTGAACTCAGGGAAATATAAATGGCAAAATGTATTTGACATTCATGATATAATTTGGTACGGGAATTTAGAACACTGAGTTAACTGAAAACTTCTATTTTAAAATATTTTTCATTATTATAAATATAGAGGATCGATTATTACAGATTATTCAGCGAGAAGCAATTAAGATTCACTGCTAGGCAGTAAAGCCAAATCTAACTTTAACTGGTAAAATCTTCTCTTTTCTTACTGAGAAGAATGGGCCAATTATTTCAGCTGTCTTGATCAGAACAGCTTATGGCAGCCCATCACACAGAGGCTTTGCCTCAAATGTACAGCTGAGCATCCCTGGGTTTGGAACAGGAGCTGCTGTCCATACTATAAGATAGACTACACGGTATGGAGGGAATTGAAGAACTTGCAATTATTTGATTATTTTTTAAAGTGATGCTTTAAGGTTTAATTAACATTTTAAAACACCTTGAGAATATAAAATGCAATATAGGTGCTGCTGTTGCTATTTGTCAGTTGTTCTCTTTCTCAGGATGTCTCTGAAAAGACTGGAGTCCTGTTGTGCTTGGGAGGAACAGCAAATGCTACAGATTCCTTCCTGTATAATTTGTACCTTAGGAAAAAAAAAATAAAAAGAAGAGATCTTTGGCATAAATCTTCAGGATATGTGCAGATGGAGTTAAAAACATTTCATAGAAATGCCACAGCTTCATAAACTGAACTAACTGAACTGCCTAAAAAATAAGTGCTCCAAACTATCCATAAGTACTGAAAATTCTTACAATAGTATCAGCTCCGCCTGCAAAAATCTCTGTAGAACAATTACAGACAAGAGACACTAATACTTTACACTTCTGTTCCAGACTTGTAATTGCAATAATATAATTAAGAGTCCTTGGAAAACATACCCGATAGCATATGCAATAAAGTAAAAATCCTAATACTAAAAATAAGTTCAAGATGATGCCTTGGTGCTTAAGCCATATTTTTCTGTTTTGAAACACAAGAAAATATAACACTGCTCATGACATTTGTATGAAAATTAATGAAAAAGAAAAGTGGATTTATAAGCCTTGAAATGTATTATTTTTCTTGCCTTCTGTTGCAGATTAATTACTTTAAATTTTTCCATCTATCATTTTCTGTTTTCCAACTCTGTTACACTCAGTTTTAAACAAAGGATAAAGATTTTAACAAGGTCAGTGGTCTTCTGCTCTCAATATTGTTTAGGTACAAATAAAATAAGGAAATCTCCTTCTTCAAACAATGGCCACACACTGAGTGGAATTTTTTGATACTAACCCTTTCCTTATGTGCCCTTGCCCATCAAGGAAATGTGTAATTGTTGCTACTTGCATTTTTAGTTATGGATAAACTTCAAGTAATACAATAATCTTATAGAATGTGTATAGGAAAATAATACCAATCAATCAAATTATGGCCATTTTGTTGGAACAGCCATTTATATCCAGAAAACAAAGATTCTGAGAAAACTCCATTGCCTTCAGAAGAAATCAGTTCTACTAAAGCTAGTTAGGAGCATCAGTATGTTAAAAGAAAGTCATCAAGATAGCTTTTGTTAAAAAGTTATCTTTGAACACTAGAATTTTGAGCACCAGTTTGGATTCTGTGGATAAACTAGGCAAGGTTATCTGTGGGAATACCATCACAGCCCAATTCTCACTTCCCCTTGTTTCTGTATTTTTGTCACTCAGATTTGAACTGTCAAAAATGGCAATTGAAAAAAGAACAAATACAACTAATTTTTAGTCAAATGCAGGTGTTTTAGGCAGAAAAGGCTGGCAGCAGAGCAAAATTACAGTAAACAGGAGGAAGGGAGCAGTCAGGTGCCTGAGCAGTTGAAAAAAAATCACTTTGGAAATCATAGCACCTTTGGTCTATACTGCAAACACTGCAGACAGCTGTGGTTCACAAGCCAGAGAACACAAACAGCACGGAGTTCTTTCATCAGTGAAATCAGTTTGTGTCATATAAGTATTATGCTGATTTAAGAGAAACACCCAAGGGAAACACAGCAAGGGAAAACTGAGAGTTGAGGTTGGCAAATGCACAATAATTTGGACATTTAGATACTAAACGCTTAACAAGGTTTCTGTTGCTGCATTACAACTACTAATATTAAAAAAGGCAAAATTAGAAGCATTCAGGTGTGTCTACCACATTCAAAAGTCATAAAATGTCAGGAAGGATAGAGCAGTCTTTCATGGGACCAGAAAAGGATGTGCCTCTGGGATATGAGTGCTCCCTGGTCACATCCTGATGAGGTGTGGCTCACCTCTGCCACACAGTAGAAATCTGCTGTGCTCAACAGTTCATCACCTTGCTAGAAAAACAATTCAATTCAGCAAACTCCCAAATTCACTCAACACAGCTGCTCTCAAACCCCTTGCTACAGTAGCTCAATGAAAAGTGCTGACTGAGCTGTTTCATAGTAAATATTAGGTATAGCAGAACTCACCTCCCAAATTGAGTCTTTTAGGAGCAAGAGGATTCTACAGCCTCGTAGCTGTGACACAGAATCACCCATAACTCACAGATAATAAAATACCATCAGAGGGCACAGAGGTTATTGCCATCAGCAGCTCCCTATAGAATTGTAAATCATTTGAACAAAGCTTATTCTTTTCTGAGAACTTCAGCCTGAAATCACTGTATATACAGGATCTCAGTGTCTTACACAATGTATGAAGACTGTACTTTTAGCTCCTTCATTTAACCTTGCTTCACAAATGAGTGAACCCTGAACAGGCTGCTCTTTCCAGAAGAAAACAAGAAAGATAGCTCAAAAGTACTGGTTATTTTTCTTATGGGAAGTTTAAGCCTTTGGGGTACCAGTTTGCCAACCATCTGATAAGCCATGTGGATTAACTGCGAAATGCACTGTGAGCCGAAATTCAGTGGGATATGATATGGGAAAAGGCAGTGAAATTCAATGGAATATTATTTTTGTAAGCAGCTGCAGGTCCAGGTCCTGTCCAATACACAGGTTATGTTATGTCTTCCATTGTGATTAAAATATGTAAAATAATGAACATCTTTCAGATTAAATTCACTTTCAACTCCATTGTATGTGTTTTCAGTAATATGGCAACAGGTCACCTTCCAAAGCACTGCAATACCTGCAATCTGGTGTTTCTGTGAAGTCCCAGTGCCTCTGGAATTAAAAAATTTCCCTTATGAAAGAACATGGGAAATGTAATTCAAAGGTTGCTGCTCAGAGCAGAAACATTTTGCTTAACAAAATGCACCCATCATATTGGAAAGAAAAATAAAATAATCCAAAGAGTGCAGTATACTTACTAATCACACAACACACATTGAAATGAATCAATCTTACCTCTTGGTTCCAAATGTTTTTTAGTAAGAGGACACTGTGTATGGTCAGTTGCAACATATGCTTAGTCTTTGACTGTAAACCTCAGACATTGCAAATAAAATGTTATTTTGATGCACAGCTTTTTTTCTGAGTCTTGGTACATCAGGCTCAATAAACATTTTAAAGGTTTTTATAATATTCTGAAGTGTCAATACTTAAATGAATATTACTAGTTTTGAACTGAAATAACAATATTTCTCTGTGATGAAAAACAGAGGTTGGAGATGAAAAAAGGCTATTAGCCACAGCTCTGGATTTGTGTCAACACCTGGAAATCCCTCCTATGGATTTTAAAGTGTTCAGTCCAGTTGAGTTCTAGATATCCCAAACAATGAACTTTCTATGCTTCATTTCAAACACTAGTCTAGCTCTTAACATATTATCAATTTCTGCAACATATTAGAGTTATGCTTTCCCTATTCTACTTTCAAAACCTTATTGGTAGCACCACTAAAATTTCTTTTCCTCTCCATGGATACCCTTCATGCACCTACACTCAGCTGTAAACCACTGCTGTCTTTCACCTTCACCCCCTTTTCTCTCAGATAAAGTTTACATCTCTCTGTGAAGTTGATGTGCAGTTCAAGTGCTTCACCTAAGACCTAAATATCGAGTGAAGGACTGCAACAGTACTTAGGATAAACTAGCTGGTTTTCCATATAATTTATCAAGTTGTTCTTTTCCACTGACTATACAGCTTCCTCAAGGATTTCAAGACTTCTTGCTGTGTTTGTGTGCACTTGTACATGAGGAGAAATGATCACAGATCAGTTTCCCAGCTCTTGGCAGAGAAGAACTGTGGAAGCAGCACCTCTAGGAGAGACTTCTTGCTTTTCACAGGCCACAGTTTTGAAAAACACCCTTCACCTCTCTAAGATCCTCAAACTTGCCTTGCACTACTGAGCCCCCATAGACCTTGTATTCACCACTTATATTTGGATTTATTACTTCTCTGGAAAGCCATATTCCTCATTTCAGTAAAAATTACCTGAGCCTTGTTTAAAACACAGACAGGACAATAAAAACAAGTCTCATTCTAATAACGCAAAGAATTCTCTACTTGATTGAAAAATGGAAAACACATTTACAAAAGAGAAACACATCAAGAAAATACAGATGACAGACCTGATATTTAGAGTACTTTTGTTTTCCACCTCTTATTGAGTTTGCCAGTTGTAGGTGTTGCAGGATGTTTCAAACCTAGAATTATTTTCAGGGGTATTTTTTTAACCTATTATTTGTCCCTCTCTTCTACTTCCCTGTCTACTACATCAAGAGATTCTTTCTCTCCCCAAAACTTGCCCTGTCATTTATAGCATCAGCAGAATTTCACAAGAAAATGTGTGAACATTATATTTTTCCTCTTGAAATTCAAAGTATTTAGGTAAATTACCTACTAGTAGTTAGTAAAATGAGTTCAATCTTGGTTCATCTGTAAGAGAGATACCAACAAAAATTTCTGGGAGTATGATTATAGATGAGCCATTTTGGGGAGGATATTCTGCAGACCACTAAATTTATGCCAGATACTACCAGTTTGATGGCTTTCAGTTTCTATTCATTACTACAAAATAAAAAGTTCATTTTATATGCAGTGGATGGCTATCACTAAATAAAAAAAACCCCAACATGCTTGGAAGAGGTGGCTTTGAACCACACTCCCATTCACCAGGCAGCACTTCTAGAAATCGCAAAAAAAGAACTGCAGCGGTCATATTTAAGAAAATATATGAGAAACAAGCCTTTAAATGCTCTAGATTACAGTTATGTAAAATCATCTGCAAATCAATTTAAGGTTAGTTTTTTGATGAAAATGAAGTTATATTAGTTAGGGCTTTTTTGGCTGATACTTTTTGTTTTGCTGATCCATCACTATTGGTTTGTATTGATGTGTATTTTTATCATCACAATCAGGGAGTTGATTCCTTCTCTGAAAGGGAATCTGGGCTAATGTCACTTTGAGTCAGTGGCTGATACCTCAAAGAGAGGCAAGGAGTCCTTAACAAAAGCCCTTTGTTCATTCGTGGAAGTGTTGTGTGAAGGTAAAACTTAACACAGAATAAGAGCTACTGACCTGCTGGGCTCAGATGAAGTGCTGCTTGGACCAAAAATGGAATTCTCTCCATCTGTGTTTATTCACCTTTTACATTTTGCCTTCCTGCCTGTGACAGGTAGTGGCTTTGAAGAGTGGCGCACTTGCACATAAAGGCAAACAGTAAGCCACTACCAACAAATGGTAGGAAAGTTGAGCTGAGCTCAGAAGAGAAGGGGAACACTACAGATATACAATTTTATAAAATCTATTCATTCAAAAACACCGTCCAACCACAGCCATGGTCAAACACACACTGTGGAACTCATGTTGAAACAGATGAGCACAAAGAGTCTCAACTGCACAAGAGCTGATCTGCCCAGTTCTTACATGAGTCTGTGGAATTTCAAGATGGTCTAGAAAGGGAAAAGATCACACCTTTCCTTGCTCACCTGAGCAGGTATTTGGCCTATGTTGTCAATTTAAGAATTTTTCCTCAAAAGTGCTGTTGCATTCACAAATGTTTCCTACAGAAATACTGAATCTATTTTTAAGATTGTTAACCTTTTTGTCCCAATAATATTTAATGGCAGTGAACTCTGCAAATTGATTTAATCCTTCATGAAAAAAGTTCTTAGAACTAAAAAGTTCCTTTTGACTGCTTAGAAACTGGTGCTTTTCAGTTGCACTGAGTGCCCCTTTTTATCTCAAATTACACATGAGGTAAATTGGAACTGCCTTTCAAGAGAATGTTTGGGAAGAAAGGTACAGGAGGAGTTACTTGTTTTATAAATCTCACAAGAATTTATGCTGATCTTCTCCCTTGTAACCAGAATCAATTCTCCTTAAATGGATCTTCTGCCCTAGACACCTCCATGTTGTTCATCACTTACATTTGCCCTGGACTTTGGCTGAGTAAAAGGATAAGGAAGATCTTAGTGTCAGCCTGAACTAGGCTATTTCATTTGAAATGGCTTCAGTCCTATATTTTCCACACAAACAGTAACTGAAACTGTCAGTCAATAAATAAAATAAAAGAGCTCTAAGATTAACACCTGATAACGTGAAAGGCACAAGACTGCAAAGAAACTTTGCTCCTGTAGCTCTCCAAGGACCTTGTGACACACAATTAGAATAACAGAGAGTACTTCTGGAACAAGAATCTGAGCATGAGGGGAATGCGATGATGTTTCAGCTCCATGTAGCTGTAGTATCTGCAAATAGAATGGAAGATTAAACAGGAAAAAAAACAACTCTATCTAACAAAACAGTTATTCTGTTGAGGCCTTCAGGTGACATTTTAAACCACCGGTGACCATGGAGTATCCAAAGGAAATAAAAGATAAAAAACCTATAACAAGCTTGTTGTTCCATTGAAGGGTTCTGGAGATATCATCAAGCCTTGCTGGCAACAAAAAGAACTAACAAAGTGAAAGATAAGACTGATGTACCTGCATAACAAGCCTGCTATTCCACTGAGAAATTTCGGTGATACCATAAACCAGGAAAGCAAATTAAGAGTAGCTTGCAGTTATAACAGGATCCTACATTATGTCATTGCAATTTTTTCACCTAACTGCCTTTTTAATATAGAGTATCTGGAACAATTAAACAATTTTTTTTTGTTTTGTTGTTTAAAAAGTGCAATGGAGGGTTTCTTTTGTAAGCTGCCTATCAAGTTTCTAAATTAGAAACTGAAAGCGGAGTGAACTTCAAGTGTGAAGAACAATTAAGCAGCCAGTTAAATTACCAGTTTTAGTAAAAGACCTGGTTTCTACTCACTCTCCCATTGGTGTGGCCCTCAAAGGTTTAAGATGAAACAAGGCTACAGTAAGGCAGTTACAAAGGAGAGGGAGAAAAAGCTGGAGTTACCCCTCTGCCTATGAGGACCAACAAAGGCTGCCTCAAACTATTCAATGAAACTGGAACCCAAGCAGTATCTGAAATGGATGCTAACACCAGGGAGGGGAGGGAAACCCCAACCAAGAAAGTGCAAAACAGAAAACTTCCTTCAGGAATGACAAGCAGAGGAGAAAGAATAAGCAAATCTTTTTCCCATCAAAGTGGCAGATTATTGCTGCTGATGGCCAAACTTGGAAGTGCTGAGCAGCAATGACTGAAAGCAGTGATCAAACTGCTCAGTTTTTACATTTCTAAAGGTTTTTGTATTATATCCACTCAGGCATCAATCACAACGTTATTAAACCACAAAAGAGATGTCAGATCAATGGCTGTATTGGAAACATTTTGAATGACAGGCTGATGATGGAACAGTTCCAGCCTCCATACATTATTAAACACATACTAATGCTACTCCTTCAGTGCTACCCTTACAGACTCTATTCTCCATTCTCCCTCTACAGTACTGTTCTTAATAGCAGACCTAATTGTAGATGAATATTACATAGGCAAAACAAGACTGACTATAATAAATAATAATAAACTAGTAAAAAAAAAAAACAAGCTTTAAACCCCTTGTCTATCTTCACATTATGCCTTCTGGCATTAAAATTTCATTTTAATAAAATTGTAGGAGCTGAGACTGGGTTGTCAGCCTTAATCAGAATATTCAGAGCTATTGCTTTCTTGCTGTAAAGTTGACATAATTTAAGCTTAGGTTTTCTTTATGTATTTGCCCACAGCTAACACACCCAAGTAAATGCATTTTGCTCTTTTTGAGTGAAGAGGTATCTATGAAAAATACATATAAATATGGCAGAAATCACCCCTCTGGCAGATTGTCTGCTTAACTCAAGCAGAATGGGGAAGGGATCAGAGCAGCACACGTGCCTCTCAATTCGTCAGCAACAAAAGCTGTATTTTCACCGGCAGAAATCAATTTGATTTTCATAAAGGCAAAAAAGAATTATATTCTTGGTGGATGAAGCAGAAAGCAAAGCACAGTAACTGGGACATGCAAATGCTGTAACATTTTCTCTCACAACACAGGAACATAGGGTTGAGGTGTCATAAATGGCACCTTTACCTCCTCTCTCCCTCCAGTGCCCTATACCATCTTTTGGCATTGGAATCAAGCAAAGATGGATTTGCAGCTTTTCCTTTGGCCTGGCATCTTGATGGCCTGATTAGGCATCCTACTGATTAGGGAGTGCTTGGTATAGCAGAGGTGTCTAATTTTATGCAGATAATTCAGTAATATATAAGAAATAAGAATGTTAAAAATATAATAAAATGAAATTAAATACGCATTCTTTGGGAGTTTGGATAGAAAGAAAACTTTTTGTACCTATTCATGGCAAATGGTTTCCTAAACAAAATTATTTGTGTTCTGTGGGGAAGGCTTTGCCTAGCACAAGGGAAATGCAGCTGACTATGAGTGATTCTGTAGGAAAACTACTTTCTTTTGACTGCCGAATTGGATGCTCCCAGATGGAAGTGAACAGTCCTACCACCATTAAGCCCAACTTGGGCTGGTGATAAAATAATCAAGTGGATAGAGGCAGCTGCCCCCTGGATTCCCAAGGGTTTAATGTGTGCTTCAGGGCTGAGAGATCAAAACTCAAATCCAGTTTTTGGAGTCAAGGCGGGAAATGGCAGAAGCTGCCCGCCCTCAGATCACTTGCCTCACCCAAGAGCTAAAGAGTGCTCCTCTGTGAAGGCAGATGGAATGGCTCCAGCCTGGACAGAGTATTTTAATCTTTTAAGGAGCATCAAAAGGCCAAGTAATTCCCACAAGATACAAAGCTGCATAGGCCCTTATGCTATTTCTCTAGCTCACTCACTAGAGAAGTGATTCTCTGTTGAAGAAATGTTTTAGAAACCTATGTTCATCCTGAATCAGGTAAGTGTGGAGGTGGCTTTGAAGTCAACTCTCACTGAAGTGACCACAAGGGCCTGTTTCAGCTGAAAAATATGTTATGTTAATTAGCAAAATACTTTGTCTAAGGAAGTGAAAGTATGAAAGCTTTACCATAAAAACTGCTTTGTATACTGCAAGCTTTTAAATTAAATTGAGACAGAGTTAGTGCCAACAGTGAATAAAATTGAGTAGAATTATTTGTGACTTTTTGTCTTGTTTGACTAAAAAAATCTGTCTGGTTTCTTGAAAGGTAACTAATGGCTCTTTATCACACTCTGTTGCACAGTTTTAAGGATAAAATTGAAAATATATTAATAACAGAAATGTATCATTTATATCTTTTATCTCCCATAAAACCTAGTCCTGCTGAGGTACTCACAGTAGTATGGCTTGGACTTGGCACAATTCTTCATGCTTTATACTCTCAATGCTCCTCTCTCTGGACCAAAACTCAGAATTCCAAATAAATGAAGAAAAATAACTCTAAATAAATCATATCTCTAAATAGCTTGTGTTCCCTGTGATGGGTTTTTGGTTTTTTTTTCCTGTAGCAGAATACATGCTGAAGAATGAATTTCACCTCTGGATGGATACATCCAACAAAACTGCTACTGGCAGCCCAAACTGTGATTTCTGATAGGAGGTATTCCCAACAGGATGAATTCTCAAGGACACCCATGACTATACTGGTTGCATGAATATGGTGCTGATGCTTTTTTTATCTAAGAGAAATCCTGTATGTAATAAAATAGGGTGCCATTTGAGATGTTTGAAAAGCCTGTGGATATTGTAGCACTCATCAATCATTTACTCTTTCTTGCTCTTTAAGTTTTCTGCAAACGACTTCAGAGTTATACAGATAGCAAACATAAACCTGTACGGTATACCTCTGAATGCATTTTAAGAAATTATCACAGGGAATGCTGTGATCTTGAAATATAAAACTGTGTAAAGAGCTAGAAAAAGAAGGGAAAGATTTTCATTTGGTTGCAGTAACATGAGTTCAGGTTCTCATTGCTGCCCACTAGATGACCCACTGCCTCTCAGAGTCCTTTGCCTGACTCCCCAGATGGATTTGTAAGCGCTGTAACAGCGGTCTCAAGCAAGAAGAGAACATTAACCAGGAATTTTCTAGCTTGCATTAAGATTGTGAGACACAGAAGACAATATCTGTTAAGAGTTATGGAATTGAAAATGACAGGCAGAGGAAAAAATTCATAGGAGCTGCCCAACAGCACAACCAGAATTCATTTTCCATTTCCTTGCCTTAACTTTTAAACATGCTTTAGAATCACAATAATTACACATGCAGAAATTCTCACTGGACCAAATATTTCCTTCAATTTCATGAAGGGGAAAATGCTGAGATTAACTTTGGGATGTAATTCTTACTTCTGATTATTGAATGCAACATTTAAAATATCAAGAATAAACAATAAATCATCATATTTAAGTTTCCTTGGGGAAAAAAAAACCAAACAGATGTCTTAGATCTTAATAGAGTTTTTTTTAAGGAAGTGAGAAGAGACACTGGAGTTAGAATAAATTCAACAGATGAACAGAAGAAAGAAGTGAAGAGATCAGGAAGAGACACAACACAATGGGTTAAGTAACTGTACAGATGCAACTGTATTAAGTACCTTATTCAATTAAAAAAAGTTGGAAAACTGTGTTCCTATAGATTAGTATCAAGCAGAACAGTGGTGAAAAAATGGGTAACTGCATAACAGAGGATGTGATTCAATTACATGTTTCATATAATTATTACATAAAGAGCATGTGTGCTAAAGATACAGATGTGTAGTATGTATGTATTTTAGCAAAAATTTACATTACATGCAGTATGTACACATTCACATATCAAACCATCCTATACAGTCTGCAGTTGCTGTATTTTAGGAACTTTTCAGAGAGCTTAAATGATTTTAATTAGGTGAGGTTTTAGCCTTTCTCTGACTCTGGGGGAGTTAACTGAGTATGACCTACAGAGGTTAAAAAGAAAATTTGAAAATAGTTGCTGAAATATGCATGTTTAAATACAATACCCTGGAAACACAGCTGGCCTTGACCAAAAATCACATTTCTAAACCTGGAACAAAATACATATGGCTGGCTGCTTTGGTTTGAAGTGAGTAGTGGATCCTACCACAAAGCCAGAACTCCTGATCCCAGTGGTATGCTTTGATAAGCAAACAATTTAAAAACCAAATTGATAGAGCAGTACTTCCACAATTACATGAGAACTAGGACAGATAATTCCTCTTAAATATAGATCAGGTTTTGTTGGCCTACCACTTTACTGCTCATACTACTTTGTCGTTTCTGTTCTGTAATAACTAATGGTGACTGTATGATGGTCATACCATGACCATGATGGAGTGTATGAAAAGCACTGAAAAGAGTAGTAAATTACCTTAGGAAACTCAGTAAGCAATAGATGCTTTGCAACAGAGAAAAAAATTTATGATCTTACCGTTCCTGTTGTGCCCAAGGAAAGGTGGTTCATCTGTTGGGTCAGAGGGCCCATCATGCTTGCTGGCTGCATTGACATAGTGTGGTCCATTGTTGGTGTTATCACAGCACCCTAGAAACACACATTATTTACAGTTCAACCTCTCTCATATTAAAAAAAAAAAAAAAAAAAAAAAAAAAAGGCATTCTTTAAATGAGTAAACCTGACTGAAAACTTGACATGAATCTTAAAATACACTAATATATGTGTCAGAAGAAATATGTTTTGTTCCTATTGACAACCAAGCTACACACATATATTATTTGTACTGCTAATGAGGCCATTTTATGTCAGCTCCAATTAAGTGTCATTTTTCACTTCATTGCTTTTGACAAACAAATGCATATGTTCTTTCTATGATGAATGCTACTGTACATTGCAAAATGCCTGTCATTTCCATTTTTCTATATCCTATATAGAACAATCTTACAGACAGAACACATATGTCCCCAATTTTCTCTGACTTCTAAAGCCTTCAGACTCAGAGATCTTCAGCCTATCCCAGAAATTATCTTGGATTTTTCCAGTCTCAATTAAGAACCCTTACTCATGATATTTTATAGCTGATTAAGTAAGACTAGCTATTGACAGTGAGTTTGGTAGTGACACCCATTTAAAACACATACACAGCGTTTAAAAGCATTTTTCTTCTCCGCATGAAAAACAAAGACATTAATAACAAAGAGCATATGTACTAAAGCAAGACTGAGACTTTGACCAAAAAATGAAACAAAAGACATGCCAGAGGAGCTTTGGAGAGAGAGCTTCTTTGCCATTCATATTCCTTGGTTTTTGCTCTCCCACTCCCCAAGGTCCCACATGTTGGCAACATCATGGCTTAGTGAAGTGTTGATTCTCTTCAGTTCTATGTTTTAAAATGCTATTTCCTGTGTTGGTTAGAGAAAGTCAGTCAGAGAGTGTGGTCTGCTCTTTTTCTTGCAGATAGTGACACAAGGCAGTATTTCCAGTTATTTCTTCATAAGAAATAATAACTTTATTTTGCATGCATCTTTGCGTACACATGTCACAAACTTGCACAACCACATTACATCTTCTGCAAACTATGAAAAATGTAGATGAATTTATTTGTTCAAAAAATTGACTTTTTTGCCCTTTGAGAATACTGGAAAAATTCTCCTATGAGCAAACTTGTTTAACCAACCTGTAAAACAAACTTGTTTCAAAACTCATAGCATACCTGTTCTTGCATGTCTATCTCACATTCACATAGAGCTGTTTTTGCCAAGGATCTGATTAGAAGCTAAGGATTTCAAATTTTCAGTTGCAAATAAAAATAAGCAAAAATACAAAATTCTGAGGAAATACCAATTCAGTTTTGCCTCACCTTCCACCAATGTTTTTTTCTACGCACATCCTATCTTAGAAGTATAGATTCTGCACTCCCTGCAAACTCATTCCTTGCATGCAGTGGGGGTAAGAAGAAGGTAGTCTCACTTTGGTCAGTACTTTTTGTAATACCCTCAGCATACGAAATAAATACACACTTATGTCACAGAGTGGATTACATTACTTGCACTGACAAGAGTCCCTAGAGAAATCTGACAAATTTCAGGAGCTAGCCTCCGTGGAGTATGTGTCCTGATTCCAAATAAATGCTTAGGAAACAAGCCCATCAGTGTCCCTGTAACAAACCTGCAACACTTGCCACTTTTGCCACTTTATTGGCTATATTAATTTGCACTGGTTTACATGGATTAATTTATTGATTAACTCATTTAATGAACTACCACAGTGAAGTCTTCCCTTTGGGTGAGAAAGTCTAAAAGCAAATCTGTGGGGCACACACCCATTCAGCCCATCCAGCAGTTCCTGCATAGCAGATCCAGTGCAAGAGTCTGAAGAAGAACCATGCACAATGAAAATAATGTTCCTGTTTTGTTTTTGAAATCAGTGGCCTCAGATACTATGCAGCCAGATGAGGTCCTCAAATTTGGACTTCAACTGCACCTTTTGGTTATGATAGGAAATTGTAAGCTCTATGCTCAGAGTGACCAGCATTTTTACTCTATCAAACCATATCCACTCAAATTAGTCAACTGATAAACAGTTCTCAGTTCCTTCTACAAATAGTGCTCTCCTTTGGCTAAAAGGTGGAGAATTGCCTCAGGGCTACCCATGACATACAAGTTGGGCTCCCACTTAAGAAGGTGATTCTCCCTATCTTCTCCATATTTGTGAGATCCCACTTTGAGAGATGCATCCAGCTCTGGGGTCCCCAGTATGAAGACTATGTGGACCTGTTTGAGAGGGTTCAGAGAGGGGGCATGAAGATGATCAGAGGTATCAGTGTATGTAAGCATCTGAAGGGAAGGTGGAGCATGGAACCAGGCTCTTCTCAGTGTTGCCCAGCAATCAGACAAGAGACAACAGGCAGAGACTGATGCTTAGGAAGTTCCTGAAGAAGAACCTCTTTACTGTGCTGGTGATCCTGTACTGGAACAGGTTGCCTAGAGAGGTTGTGGAGTCTCCCTCACTGGAGATCCTCAAGAACCCTCTGGATGCAGTCCTGTAAAAAGATGCTTATTGCAAAAGTATGGTTGGAGGAACCTGCTGTGATTACTTATGCGACAGACTGATAACTATTCATGGCTATAAATTCAGGAACCTGGAAATTAGGAAGGGGCAGTGGTGAAGGAAGTCTTATGGTTTAATGTAATAAACACAACTGCCAGACATAGAATGGAAAAGTCTGAGAGCAAATGTCTTTCAGCAAATAACTAAGCAGGACAGGTATTGCAAACAAACTATTAAAAAAATATGGACTGGGGAGAAAATATATCAAGGACAAAAAAATTGCTCAGAGAGAGAAAACATATCATTTTCAAATTGAAAATATATATATTCCTGTTCCTAAATATACGCCATTTAATATGGTAGAAAAAAGAAGCTGGAAAAACAGATCAAGTATTTGCAGCTGTCCTAAGACAGCTTAACATGTTTTAAGCTGACAGTTACCTAGAGCAGAGAATTACATGCATTTCCCAGATCATTAATTCAGCAGTTCAGAATCTTCTTGTGATCACGTAGGAAAGAGATTATACTTAATTAAGGAAATATTGTCTGGTTGTTAGGGCGACACACAGTCTCCAGACCACAATGCATTTCATAATACATGCTGTCAAGTCCATTCATATTCAATTTATTTAGCTGTAGAAGAAAAAAATGTCTTGCATCAGATGTTGCCATCATATTAAAAGTAATTTGATTCTTTTCAGCCTATAATATGTAATTGCTGATAAACATCCAGTTGGCTACTGGCAAAGGTTACATCAAACATATTGTTTCATCTTCATCTGTTTGGATGTCTGATTTTACTGAGTTTGTAAATGTATAGAAAGGCATCTTAGTATTGCAACTATTACTTAATACAAACTATTACCAGTTTAATTGCAAAAAACCTGTAGAAGAAATTATCATGAGATTTTTGCCACCATCTTTGCCAAAAAAATATAGTTGGCCTGTCAATTATTTAGATCTGTCCTGTTGTCCTGTTGCCTCAGTATGATCACTTTTTTTTTTTTTTTTGGGGGGGTAGTTCCCACAAGAAACTGGTTATTATAATGACATTTAAATTTGGCAAGATATCCTCAGCATATGATTTGTCATCCAATTGTGTCAGTACTAGAGTGGTTTTAAAAGAAATTAACAGGGCAAATGGTATGGAATAATGATACAGACATGCATGTTTTTTGCAACATTTTGATAAACCTTGCTGTTTTAGAATGCTTTAAGCTTTATGAACATACTTTTCCTATAAGAAAGTGAATGTATATATATTTCAGAATATAGTCTATCACTTACAAAGAGAGAAGCCTGACTTTATTAACTATAAGCACTGCACACCCCTTCTATGGCAACAAACTCAATTTACAGGAAGGACACCAAATACAGTTTATTATATGAGGTAAAGTATCTTTAAGTATTTGCTAGTATCAAAAGGTATCAGCAGAACAAGTCTGTTGATGCAAAGACACATGCCACCTTTCATCTGTTGAAGGGTGGGAAAGTGACATCAGAAATAAAAGGTAAGTTAGGAGGCTTTAGGAATGGAGAGTTCACTAGTTGATAGATGCACTTAGGGCCCAGTGGGAGGATGGATTAGTCAGTCACAGCTTTCTACAGTAATGAACTGCATTAAAGGTTTTTAATTTTTTATTCCAGTGTTCTAATACTGATATTGGACTTAAGGGGAAAATGCCAGCTGAATAAATAGCTTTTAAAGCTCACAGTAAGCATCTGTTTATTTTAGAGTTTACTTTTCTTTAAGAAGTTTTAACAAGTTAACCATACTTACAAATTCTGCTTCATAAATTCTGGCTAATGTAAAGCCAACAAACTTTACAGCAAAAAACTTACTTTTCAAATTTGTTTACAGATACCTTGTGCAGACATATAAGCATCAGGCCACTCCATCTGAAAATGTATTAACCTCCTACCAAGTGAATGCCTTTATGTTATCAAGAACATGTTGTTTCTTGCGGTTTTATTAAGCTGAGTGAAAGGATACCTATCAGACAGCCATATCTATCAAAAATTAATATGAAAAAAATCAGCATGCATGCTTTTTTGCAGATAAATACACTCTCTCTGCACACTGAACAAATGATGGCCATATTTCAATTGATTTACTGTTCTGTCTAGTCTGACTTGTCTGATCTCCTTGGGTTTCCCCCTACAGGAAGCAGAAAAAACAGGTCCCCTTGTTGGAAATGAGTCCACTGAACTACTCCAAACTGGTTGGTAAGGGCCAAACTCCTATGACTTCTGCAGGAAGATTAAAGGTAGCTTTGAAATCCTAACTTCAATCCAGAGGACAAAATCCTCTGTCATCAGCTCTGCTGGGAATACTTGCTGATATTCCAAAACAAAGGGAAACTTATTTCCTTTTCTCAGTGAAAAGGTATCAATTGCTGTGGCATTCGGCAGTTTATCAGAGATTAAATTATGATTTAAATATAGTGAAGATCAGCAAACATCTATATATATAAACATCTATATTAAAAAATGTATACTGTGCAAGTCTTAGGATTTGATTTGATTTCATTACATTGTTGATTTCAAAACTTGCTAAAAATGTGGTAAAGCAAGCAGGAAGCCCAAAATCTCCACTAAATTAAAGCAGCTTTAATTTTGGAATAGGCAAATCTGATACAGACCTTCATCAATGATGAGCCCTGCATCTGTATGGAGTACTAAACCACAAGTTCATATGGTTCAACATTTTGAATCTTTGGCATAAATTCAAATTCTTATCTGACATCAACTTCATAACTTAACTGAACCTCCTAGGAGCAACGGGCATATTTGCTTTCCCTTTCTTATGTTTTTGCTGTATGTTTGTGAACTTCTTTCCTCAGCTGAAAGTACATGTCATAGGTCCAAGTGAGTTACTGCCCAGAAGTAACTGGTTTTAAAGGATTAAGAATCCAAATATAGTGTGGTAAAGAACAAAGGTGACCCTTGTCTAGGTTTCACCTTTCTAACAACAATAGCCAAGGATTTTTTGGTGGTTTCTTTCCCATTCTCCTTCTTGTCTTGTATTTCCTGTCTCCTAGTTTGAAATATGGCTTTTGATAATGTACAGATACTAGCCTACATGTACAAATGCAGATTAAAAAGATTTAGAAATGGGAACATCAAGATATGAGGAAAAGACAGTTGATGCAATAGGAAGAGTTTTATATTAGTAACTGTGTGCACAAATAAAGCAATACCTGAAATGATATCGTACCAGTTAATAAATGCATTATATCAGGCAGTACTAGAAGGGAATGAGAAATCTCATTTGCTTTTATGCTACTCTTCAGCTTATGAGGATGCACTTGGCTGTATGATGGCTTTATGTAGCCACTCCACGTATCAGTGCTTTTGTTATGTCAAGAACAGCCACCACAAACAAAAGACTCCTCACAACTCTCAAATAGGGTTTAGCATCCCCGGAAGACAAAAAAGAAACACAAAGGTGGTAATTTGCCTGTGACATAACTACTGTAATACACATATCAAATCTTCTCCTTTCCTTCCCACTATCAGATTTCACAAAAGAAAGATTTCAATCCATGTCAAAACAAGCAATTTCATTCTGTTTATATTCTTATATATATGTTCTGATGTTGATGAAATCCTTCCTTCCTCCACTGTCTCCCAGCAACTGATGTGCCATCCTAGTAAATGGGAATCAGGAGTCTTTTCTGTGGACTAGTTTTACTTGACATCAGAATGGAATTTCATCTATTAAAGTTAAATCCAAATAATACTTCTCCTAAAACAGTTCTGTTGTATTCCCTGACTTCTTGCCTATAACCAGGTGTGAAAATTCACTTAATGGCACATCCTAGTTCTAACAAGGTAATAAATGGATATTATCAAACCGTACGATTAAAATACAAGCCAGCACCAGTCTTTAGCCTAAATTTTCACTTCCTTGTCTTCCTGGGTTCAAATGAAACTTTCAAAAAGGATGTAATATTTGTATCCTCAATAGTTTGATTTTACATATACGTATGTACACACACACAATAACACATGGGCAGACAAATTGTATTGCCAATTCTATTACACCCACTCAGGGCACAGTATTTTTTCAGTATGTGGATAGGTTTTCTTTAGTGTTTGAAACTCTCAGTGCAGGATTTATTATAGCAAAGAAAACTAAGAGCTACAGTGACTGGTTTTTAAACTTCTTGTTCATGAGCAAAATTTAATGAGCAATGCAGACAAACTTCTGTTATTGGCTAAAAATGCTTACTATTTTACTCAGGCAAACATGCTCCTAAAAACAAGGAAGATGCTTGACAGGAAATTTTGCCTCCAGAGGCTTACGCTTTTATGTCGAGGTACAGAGAAGGTTGGTGACATGAGAGTATGTAGATGTGTTTAATGTAGTGGGACCCCCTCTCTCCCTGGGCCTCAAGTTTTCTGTGCAAGGTGAGGTAGTCCCACGTGTCCGTGTGCTCCATAAAGGCATGACAACAGATGTGACCTGATATACCAGGCTGTTGATCTCTGCTTTTCTGGCAAGATTCAGTGCATAGGTCATTTGCCAGGCACAGAGAGTGCTTAACTCAGTTTGGGGAGGAAACGCCTGTGACATTTCTTTTAAATGCACTTCTAGCCTCGACACTGCAATGGCCAGTGACAGGGCAGCATCTGTGATCTGTAACAGATGTGCTGTATTTTGTTTCCTGCCTAGCACCTGGAGGGACTTGCACTGTGTGAACTGTAATCTAACAGACAAGCTGGATTAAGAGATTCACTCATTAGAAGGACAAACACTGGAACTGGGAGACATCAGAAATTATGAGGAACTGCCTATCAACAAGAGAAAAAACCAAACCCAAAACCAAACAGAAAAGCAGGCTGGTAATATAAGCCTATATATGGAGGTCATATTAGAGGTAAGATGACAAAAATGACACTCTACACAATGAAGAAAATGGTATGGCTGTGCGTGGTGTTAACTCCACAACACTATGAGGACTTAACACAATCAGACTTAGATGGAAATATCAGAAATACCTTCAGCTTTCAAAAAAGTGAGGTGGTATCACTGAATGAAGTTCCAAGGAGACATACTGAGGTGCTAGGGTGGCAGACAGCAGAGTGCTCCTCTGTGAGATCCCAAATACTTGAGAGGACAATGGGAACAATGGTCAAGGAATGGTTAGTATCAGGATGTTTCCCTGCAACTCTGATATCAGAAAGGCTCTTGTAAACCAGAATTTATTAGTGATGGATAATACAAATAAGGCAGCTTCACACAGTTGCTCCTGGACTTCATGTCAGCCCTTCCAATGTCAATCCAAAGGCAGCTCTTCAACATCAGAGCTAACTCCTAGGTTAGGCCCAAATCTAAGCTGTACTCTCAGAGCCATGCTGATGTAAGGGCTACCATGTAATCCAGGTACACAGCTGCATGGGGTGGGTAGAAAGCCACCTTGAAATGCTGAGGTTAATGTTGCTGTATCACTGCTGAATTTAGCTACAAACACAATGCCCATCCTCCATGATGATGCACTATGGCGCACTGTCATCTGCTGCCTGTGTCTCAACTCCCTGTTGGCAGCTCCTGCACAAAGGAAGATTAAAGGCACGGAGGGTCTAAAAATTATGTGCTTTCCCTCCTCATACAATTTTTCAAATTTAAAAGTTCTGGAAAGCTGATGAGGACTAGTAATATCCACATAATCTTCACAGGAATCCTTATCCTACCTATTAGGAAAGACAGCAGAAGATGCTATAACTGAAACCCAGGGTGAGTAAGGATTCTTTTCTAAAGATATGCTTCTGTTCAATAATAGATTTTAGACTTGAAGATGATAGACTGGGAAATCTTGTACTAAGCCACTGTTCATGTTATGTACCAATTCAGTTCTAGATCACAGTGATTCATACCAATCTTTAAAACTAAAAATGTGCCCTTATTAGAGAGGACAAATACAGAAATCTGTCTCTCTGTCATGTTCTGTTAGATTTGTAACCTGTAATGTTAAACAAAGCCCTTTCCCACACAGTAATGGAAATAAAACTATTCAAGCCTGCCTTTCCTCTCATTTAAACCCCAAAATTTTCACAGCCTGCATGTCCTGGCCCAGATCCCAAATTGCATTTAATTTTCTGGACTTGTAATTCCTTAGGGGAGGCTACGGATGGAATCCACTCCCGCACTGGGATTTGTCCTTTGACTGGTTACAACTAGCTACCTGCCAGGTCCAACTTTGTGACAGACCTCAAATCCAAGACTGGGGCACATATTTCCAATAGCTCCTTCTTACCTTATATCCCACCATTAAAAGTAACACCAGACTATACCTCACTCATGCCTTTACAAATTTTAAGTGTGATTTTTCTGACTCTAAAACCTCCAGACCTGCTGTTCCTTGGACTCTCTACAAGCAAAATGCCACCAACACCTGGCTTTTGTTGCTCCTGGACATTCCACCCTGCTTTGGATGATGCTCCCAATGATAGCATTGCAGTTCAGACACTGTTTTGAACAACTGAGACTATAGGCACAATCTGGACAAACTGTGGCTGCCCAAGTGTCGCTACCTAAAACTTCTCTCCCAGATGCATGAGGCCACAAGAGGCTGGTAAAGCTGATGGCAGCAAGCACGCAGAGCATGTCCTTCTAAGGTAACCACATCTAAATCCGTGGAGGTACAAGTTATATAGATAAAATCAAATTCAAGCCCTCAGTATGTGTCACCAGTCAGAAAAAAACCAGAGTCTAGAGAGAGTAAATGGATTTTGCAACTAAAAAATAGGTATTTTAAGTTCTCATTTGCTTTAAGGTACTTCCAGTGACACTAGCCTGTGTGGTAAAGACTTAATATTTATAAGTCTCCCTTGTACCAAAGACCTCAAAGCGTTTTAAATCCTGTGTGATACATAGAGGACTCAGGAGCTGGTCTGTTATCAGGGTTCTGGGATGAGTCTGGATCTACATCTGAACTTTCCGAAGTCCATGAGTGTTCAGACTGGGGGGTACATCTTGGGTCATCACCATTGAAGGCCCAAAGAGAACAGGTGGTTCCAATTATACACACCAGTCCAAATTGATCAAGAAAAGGATACATTTTAATTCTTGATTCATGCTGAGCAGATTTGAAATAAACCAGAGAAGATGACTAACTTGAGTCTACTTTGCTCCACACCCCATTGTCTTTTAAAAGCAAATGAAAATATTGAAAAAAAGCAATTTAAAAGCAACCAAGCAAATATTCAGTGTGAAAATGATTCAACTAGTCTAAGAAGTAGACATGAAAAGTTCAGAAAGATGCAGGTTTTGGCTATTATTAAGCTAGAAGGAAGAGAAAGTAAGAGATCCAGCAAGGATTACTCTACTTTCTTTTTAATATATCTTTACTGATTAAGAATGACTAAATTGATATATTTTCCCTTTTGTTTTCTGTCCAGATAAAGTCACTCTTGGGCAGAAATCTTCCTTATAAAGTTTCAGCCTAGAGCACATTTTTACAGCTGAGTTATTATCCTTAAAATACGAGTTCATACTGGAAATGCTGGCAGCCCTCTTAACCATTGTATAGCAGTGAGCACAGCTGTAACATGTTAAATATGTTGAAAGTACATGGAGGGGATGGAACAGAGTGGCTCAGGGGCCTGGAAGTAGAATAGGGAGTCTCAATGCTGGGTCAACAGGTTTGGTCATTGCTGGGACTGAAAGTTGTTATCAAACAACAGCTGCTCAGCTATGTTCAGGTATCAGCTACCCACAGATAAACCTTCCAACACAGAGATACATCACTGTGGCTGGTGATGTCCAAGAGCTTTCTCAAGGGTTGGGAAAGGTAGGGGGCTGCATCTCCACAGGTTAGCTCGAAGGTGGAGAGCACTGATGACACAGAGGGGAGAGATTGTGTGGTCATTTTTGTGCATGCTGCTCCGTCTGCAGAGGATGTTTGCCACCAGCCTTTGGCTACTGGGTCTTTTCAGGGAACTCAATTTTATCAGAAGGATGGCAACAAGCAAAGAATGTTCCTTTCTCCACAACAGTGAACAGACCACATCCATCCCATCACACTACCAGTTTCAGAGGAATTGCCAAAGCAACATGGACAAATAAAGTCAAAGTCTGCTGCTTCAGTTTTCTCTAAATGAATTTACTGGAGTAAATTGGGTAAGTAGCTCCAGTTTACACTTATCCATACATGCTGCAGTAATCTCTACAAAAATCTTTGATTTATTATAGCTTTATTTTGTATGCCACCATTTCCTACCAGCCACTGTGTAGTAGTCCCTGTGAATGCAAAGCAAGCAGTCAGATCCTGACATACAACAAAGATGTTCTTTACTTCTTTGTGATTTTGTGGTTTCCACACACCATCTGATTTGCAGAAGTTTAGGTTGAAACCAAAAAAAATTTTTTTTTGGCAGCTTTCCTGAATTTCTTTCAGCTATTTGAGTATTGTAAAGGTGTTCAGTTTTCTCTGGAAAAAAATCTTTATGTTTATTTTCTCTGGCATATAAAATTAACTACCATTGTGGTCAACAGTAATTTCAGAGGTTCCACAAATGAGCCAAGAAGGAGCAGTTCAATTTTTTTCAAAGTAATTTTCTAAGCCCTACCTGAAGTAAATTCTTCAGGCTACATGGCAGCTGATGGGAACTGCCTACAACTCAATACTGCTCTGAAAATGTCTCAGAAAACAGAGAGCACCTTGCTCTGCAGCCAGAGAGGAATAAGCTGTTGAGTCACTACTGTGGTAAATGTACCAGCGTGAGCCTTTGACCCAAAGAGGATGATCAGCCTTCTATGAAGCACTGATCAGGCAGCTGAGTCTGTCATGAGTTCAGTAAGATGCCTTTTTACATGATGGTAGGGAGATGTTTGGAGGAACAAATCACAGAGCAAGCTAGAGAAAAGAAGGCCAGCTGGATGGTATACACATATTACTGAGATGAACAGTAAATTATTTAGAAAAAAAACTCTGAGGGAGAATAAAATATCCTGCGAATCCAGGTCACACTTGGCACATAATTGTGACCAAAAGAATGAAAAAATTGGAGCTGTCAAAAAGTAATGTTTCCACCATATTTCAAAATGACATGTCATTTCAGAATTTATCTAAATTTGAAGAGGGGAAAAAAGCTTAAAATTAGTTCAATAACCCAGAGATGAAAACAGGGATATTATAGATATTTTGTCTTTGTTCTTCTTCTCACCCTTTCCCCACTCCCTAAGTTCTCTCTGGGAGTGGAGTCAAAACAACATTTTCACAACTTTTTCCATGTCACTACTCTCTCCCTCTGCACATTTTCACTTGAAGACAAGTTTTAGAGCTATTATTTGATTCTGCCCACAAAGCCAAATTTTATTATCCGCAGAGTATTATATATGTAATAGTCTTGTCAGTCCTAGCCAGAGGCAAAGGGTAGCCTCAGAGGTAAAGGAAACAAGAAACATCCAAAGGAAGATAAATAGGAATGAGATGATAGGCAAATGGCTAATACTCCCATCTTTTGTTTTGAGCTGTGTGGATAGAAAAATAGTGTTCTAATTAATTCCAGAGTGACAGAGACTTGAGGTCTGGGTTCCATGCACTGCATGATTGTGAATCTTCATTATATGTGAAACCCCTTCCTCCAAAAACCAAACAAACCCTTGTTTTGTCTTTGACATCAAAAGATGCATCATAACTAACAGCAGATGTTCCGATAAACTCAATAGAGACCAACCTCTTGGCAGCCACATTTCTGTTCTGCAGTGACTTTTCCAGGCACACAGAAAATCCACTTGAGAGACTGAAAAGTACATGAAATCTGGTTTTCTGGTAGTATTTCCTGTGGTATTTTCTGTTACTATCGAGGAACTGCAGCATCATGAAGGACTCTCTTCTGGTGTTTCAATTCAGTGTTACTGCAATTGATTATGAATTCAGAGAAGTAATGCAGAAGTGCACAGCTTGAAGAGAGAACTAGATGAGGCAAAAATTTTAGCAGAAGCTGTTTGCAATTGCAATGGGTCAAACTTCCGTAATCCAACAATCATGGTAACATACAGATCTTAAAAATTTGGCTTGAAATCCTGGTCCTGTGGAAATTAATTACAGTTTGGTCATCAATTTGAATGCTACCAGGATTTCACTGTCTCAGAGGATTGTTTTAATCCTCTGAGACAGTTGCCAAGCTGTATATTACTATGCAGGTATCCAAAAGATGTTTTTATACCACAGACAGATTTTCATTCATTAATTATCTCTAGCAGAGATGATTCTTCTCTTGTTTTCAGATTCAGATTGTAATTCAGTGATTTTGGTTTTTTTTGCAGTAATCCAATTGCAAATTTTGTGGCCCTATGCTACCTGCTGACTTGTTTAATCAAGAAACAAGTTTTATTTTCTGTCAAGACAGCCATCTTGTCTAGAAGCTGAAGTAATTAATAAAGATAAGGACAACCAAGCTTGGAACAGGAAAGATTCAACTCTAATAAAAACTTCCAGTAAGAAACCATCTAATAAATACTTGTTATGCACACTGAGAAGGATCCTTAGGCTGAAATGTTGCCATAAATTATTCATATGGAAGTTTTGGACTGTAAACAAATTTATGAAGATAATGATCTCTTTGCAATTCATGAACAAAAGTGGAGGGAGGGGTCAATCCCCAGAATAAACTGCGATGTATAAATCCACCAGCTGGAGGCATAAAGTACTGATGCAGAGATTCACTGCAGAAATTGTAAAATAATCCCTGTGTGTTTTCTCCTTCCAGAAAGACAGCTTTGAAGAACAACTGCAGAGCCAAATAATTTAGCGTATCCTCATTTGCTGTTCTTGACCAGAGCAGTAATCACAAGTTAGAAATCAAAGCCTTTGGACTATAATGGGTGAATCAAATGAGAACTGTGCACAGCATTAGCCTGTGCCTGCTTAAAACTAACAGGATGCAAGCGCGAAACCTTCGTCAGTACAGACCGCAAGGGGTTGTTGCAACTTTGGGAAACACTGATGTTCATTTCTGTTTGATGTACCAAACTGCTTTTCCTCAATTGAGGATTCATACTGACTGACTAGGTAGTTTAATAAGCTGAATGAATTTCACAATGGCAAAGTTTACTTCCAGTACATTTATTTAATGGCTGAGGGAACTGATGAAAGGGAAATAAAAATCTGATGAGGAGAAAAAAAATTAGTCTAGAATCTAGACTCCCCCAGGACAATTTCTTGTGCTTTGTATCCTCTGTACTGACAGACAACATATTTGCTTTCTAGCTAATTACCAACAAGACTAAAATTTTACATCTTTGATGTGTATGAGATCAAAGAATATTAGGAAATAAAAGTAAGATTAACATAATTGTCTTGTACAGCTATAATAAATTATGACTACATATGCAATCAGACACCCCGCTCATCAGGAAGGCATAAAATAGAATCAATTGAACTATACAAGAACCTTGTTTAACTTTGTTTCCTCTACAGCTTCTCACCTCTCCTGACACCCACCACTGGATCCCAGATGGAAAGCCACAAAAGAGGCCCTCTCCCAGCGGCCTGTCTGACACCCATGATATCCACAAAAAAACCTAGCAGCCTTGTGCAGACATGGCAGGCCACTAGCAGAGGATGAGCTAAAAGATTTCCAGGTCCAAAATCACATATCCCTACCACATGCTTGATCTAAATGATTAATTTCTATTTAGGTTTTTTATTTGTTACTACTGTTGTCTACCTAATGTGCTTACACAGACTGGGTACCCAAACTTCTTTGGGAACATTTTGTGTTAGTGCAACCTTTTCCCATTATGTATCTAGGACACGATTCTCATCCATCAAATCTGTGTGACAGTTAGCATGCTCAATTTAGGAAAAAAGGGAAAAAAAGAAGGGAACCAATGCTTTGATGTATACCTGCATCTAATTCATCATTACCGTGGCTGAAATAATGTATTAGGAGTGTTGTGTTTTCTTTAAACTGTCCATGAGAACAATGCTGCCCTATAATAACAGATAAACACCTGGCTTTGATTGATTTGTCTTCAGTCTTAATACACACAGCATGTTTGTTTACTCCATAAATATCTTAGTATTCCTGCTTCCTCACCAGCTTGACTATGAGAAGCAAAATCAAAGGCAGCCAGAAGTAACTGCCTTGTAAGAGTAAAATGAGGTGGGAATGTTTGGATTGCTCTGGCTCATTAAGATGATGTGAAAGGTCTACTTCTGGCTAGGAGCTGTGAGCTATTCCTTCAAGCAAAGGCATTTTGAAGGTTTTATTTGTCATCAGGTGGCAGTGACAATGAAAAACGTCTAATGCACTTCAAGACAGCTGGTAATAAAGCAGCACGGGGAACAACTGACAGAATAACAGTTACTATACCACTGTAGCTTCTAAGTTTTTACAGCCACTCAGCTGGAGTTATACCATTGTATTAAATGTGGTTTAGGGTATAAAAAACGTTTTGTACAGAGCAGTTCTCTCCCTCCCCATTGCTGTATGAGGAATCAGTGCAACAAAATTTGGGTAAAGAGGGTCTTTCGCTTAATGGAATTTATGTGGTTTTACTACTTAGTTTTGCTTTAGTTCATGCAAGGCCAAGCCTAAAAATGTTTCTGACTTTCTGACAACTGCCTCATTCAGCACCCTTGCAAGCAGCTCCCAACAAATCCCAGTCTTCAAAGGCACATTGTTTTTGTTTGTTCTCATTGTAACAGATGTTTTGTATCATGTATTTCAACGAACTAATTCATCTGCAGAGGACTGCCTACTCTGGCTGGTGTGCATCCAGCTGTGGAAATAGCTCAAGTGTCATCTGTGACCACTTTCATTCCATTCTTCTGACCTCACAGGATCTCAGTGACCGCATCCAAGCCCATTAAAAATAAACGGACCTGAGAACATCCTTTTAAAAATTTTCCAGCGGAGGAATAACACTACTCTAGGCAGGAAGCCTTTCTGGAAAGAATGTAACTGATGCTGAAGGAAGATTCACTCAGCTCTGGAAGTCTCCTCCAAAACATGTTGCTTTTATCATATGAGCTACCCAGTCAATGTTAAGAGGCACAGGACCAATGTCATGTGTGATTTTGATGGAGCTGAGGGCTTCTGACTAACTCAGTGCCATATCAATTAGCCTGAGCACCAGACAATCAATCACCACTTTTGCTCTAAATGTACTGAGCTCGCATTAGAAGCTGCAAATACCGTGAGGCTACTTCATCTCAACACACTGAGCTCTTTTATATACTGTGACTCTACTGTAATATATTTCTGAAGTAGAAACAAAATCAATCTGAATTGCTCTGGAGTGGAAGCATATCCCATTAACAGCTGTGCACCAAGATTAAAATGTATTAGTGGATAAAAAATAGTCTGTCTGTAAGAAGACAATTACTGCTTTCTTAAAAGTGACCAAATGAAACATCCAATAGCAATAAAGAATAGGCTTTCTGAAAATGCCTTTAGAATCAGTTGGGATCACTTCATCACAAGTCAAAACACACCTGGGATGGTGCAACCATTCCTTGATTAGCTTCCTTAGAAGCAGTTGCAACAAGTTGCTTTCTGAATTTCTTGAGAAGTCGACCACAGTTTTCCACAGGAAATAAGTAGTTCCTGATAAGATGTTGATCATACACTTCAATGCTGGGTCCACTATTTTTGCTAATTACTTTCAAACCACTTAGTCAAGTCACCCATTAAGAGGAAGTGATTCAATTGCAGATCCACTGAACTGAGAAACTAGGTGACCAAAACTCCTTGTAGATCTAGAATTATCCACCTGTGTAAGAGGGCTCGCAATATGTCAAACTAAGTAGTTAATTTTGGTGTTGAGAAGCAACTATGGCTGTAGTTAATGCGACAGCTTGGAAGGATTTTTAATATTGTACAACACCAGCTACTAGAATATTTCAGAAGCCTTTGAAAACCTTCAGGAAAACTAGTGCCTTATATCAGTCATCAGAACTGATTCGTCACTTTCAGGAAGTTGCATTCCAAGCCCCTCATTCTGCAGAGAAAATTTTAAAGCTTTCTGGCAACTGTCCTATATTTTAAAGGTGGTAATTCATCTTTTCACTTCAGATCAGGTGTATTTGCTATAAGCTTCCTATTTGGGTATATCTAGGGGTCAGCTGCTTCAAGGTCTAAGCAGATCATGCAGAAGGCATGAACAGCTGGTTGCAGCTTGTGACATTTTCTGTAGTTCGTAACTCAGAGGTAAGCAAAATGGACCCACTCACAGCGACATTAAAGAATTTCACATTAGTGTTCACTGACTTCACAGTAGCTCATTAAATGGTGATACCTAGGGTACAAATGGGTGCCTGATGGAAGACTCTTTTAGGATTTTAAGTTTTTGTCTGTGACACACTCTAGCCATCTGCTGATTTTGCTGTTGTTTGGTTTGTTTGGCTTGGGCTCCCACTTTGGAGCATGTCAAAATGACAGATATCATTCTTTGAAATAGAGAAAATACTTCTCAGAGGGAAACCAGCACATTTGAGCAAAACTATTGTCCTTTAGCATATATAACAAACAAAAGTAATGCCTGTGATGCTCCAATGATTTATACTGGATACTGGAATTGTTAACGTCAAAGAGTCCTGGCCCTTGTATTTATCCACAAGAATTTTACCAGCACAAAAGAGTTAACATGGTTTTTTATGCTGTGAGAAGCAGAACAAATATTGCATAATGCCTGGTTACACATTGTCCCAGCTTGGCCAAGTAGATGAAAGGAAACAGCAAAGCACAGTCTCATACTTCACTCGATACAACAGCACTCATGGCATGTTTCTACTTATTCCTTCACTTGTCTGTTGAATAAAATAATGAAAATAAGCTCAGAGAGGATTCAACCACATTGCATATTGTGGAAGCAAGTGAATATCAGAAACAGATCACTGCTAATCACCACAGCCCACACTCTCAAAGCCATGACCTGTATCACTGATTTCTATATGGAAGATAAATTTGAATGGCATGTAAAATTCTAGGAAGAGTAACAAATGTACACATTTTGAATACTGTGAGAAAGTTCTCTTCAATTGTGGTATTTGAAACCTCTCAAGCTCTATTACAAGATGTTTATAATGAGTTCACCTGGCTTACACACATGTCCAATATTTTTTTTTTTTCCTGAATGGAGGCAGTTACACACATTGGTACATTTGTACTATCTCAGCCAAAACATCCATGGTTACTATCCATTGAAGTATGAAGTCCAGAATCTCAAAGATGTGTACATCACCTGTATGGGCCAAGCAAAATGTTTTACAGGGTTATAGTCAAACGTGAACTTTGTCATCCAAGGATAAAGTCGTGCTTTTCAACCCTGGAAAGTGGAATGCAAAGCAAAGGGCCAAACTAGTATGGAGTTCCCAGGACCTGCTCCAGGTCCATGCTTGTAACATGAACACTGGTATGGACTGAAGGTATGTTTGCTGTGTGAGTCCAAATCTGAGCTCTGAGCCATAGCTCCTCTCTGGGCAGCAGCAGCACTACCAGGACTCCCTTTCAAAGACCAGTTCCCTCCAACCCCATTACCATGCTCTAACCAGCTGCCTAAAATGTGTTTTATAGTCATCTCCTGGTAGAACCGAGATGCCCAAGGTGTTGAACACCTATGAATATTTAGGTTGAAATGTTATAGAATTGAATATCAAATGAAAGTTGAAGATGTGAACAGGGTATTGCTGTCTGCAGAAAGCAGCATGAAACCAGAGGAATTGTACAGGTCTTTCTCTTCAATTTTTTCTTATTCCTGTGCTGTTCCTGGGGGAAGACGTGGCCTGTCACAGCTTTAGCTGTCATGATGAGTGTCTTTGTTTGCTGCACTTGGAGTGGAGTTGGTGAGCGAGCTAATACAGCTTTGCTACTTCCACAGACACAAATCAGTGAGATGGAGTTCTGCATCTGCTTGTCTATCAGAAACACTCAAACTCCTCCTGACAAATGTCCACCCCTTTCTCTCCCTGAAGCAAGACCTGCGACAAGACCAGGAAACAATCATTGCATCAAACACTTCAACCTCATTTAAAATAAGTACATCCAGAGCAATCCTCTCCTTTCCACAAAAATGACATGGCCTGCCAGCAGGAAGTGGTGGAATGCATGCAACCATGCTTTTCCTGGAACACAGCTTGTTCTCCTGGACCACTGAACTCTGGGTTAGAAGTTGTGGCAGTGTGGATGAACCAGCTTCACAATGGTAGGTCTCTTCCCCTACCTGCCTTTGGAAAATATTCTTCTAGCCACAACCCTGTCAGATGTGGGACATCTGTGAATGTGACACCCACCCTCTTGGCTAGAGGAACGCAGTACACCAGTAATTTCCAAAGCTGGAAGCAGGCGTTTTTATTGATAGTGCTAAAGAGGAAGGCTATCAAGCTGGGAGTTGACACAGACTCACATCCTGTGTGGATTGGGCAAAGAGGGGTGCATAATGATTTGCAGATTGCCGTACTGCAGAAGTACAAAGGCTGTTTGAAAGCAGGCTGTGTGCTGTGTGAATCATATGCAGCCCTCTTGTCCCACCACGGAGATCAGTAGCAGGGTGTCAGTCCTGTGATCCTCAGCTTGAAGTTGAAGTAATCATCCAAGTTATCCCAGACTGAACTGAGGTCTCCACACTTTGTGAGTTTACAGCATTTTAGGAGGCAGAAGTAGACAACCAGTAATGAGGAATACAACTGTCTTCCTGCTTTGGGATGTGCATGTATGGCTTGCCATGCATAGAGAAAAGATAATTTCCACTCAACTGCTTGCTTGGAAAAGTGCAGTGGTGAAAGGCTACACCTGGGATTTGGGGTGGATGTTAGAGACAGGGTCTCTCCTCGGCAACAAGACCTGCAGTGACATTACAAAATATCCTAGGTAGCTTATTTAAAAGACACAGATTGGGAAAGGCTGTCCAGCAGACATCCTTTAACATGAGGCTGTAGTCAGTAACAAGAAATAACAAATTGCATTTAAACTGTGGTAAGAAGAAGTGAGATTTCAGCCCCTAATTTCCGATTTCTTGTTAACAATAGGCCATTTGGTAAGATAACCTACCCTGATGGAAGTGTATCTCTTTGGCAGGTAGTCCAAAGGTAGTGATTTCACTAAATAACAACTTGACACTCCTTCAAAATTCTTCAGATTCTGTAGATCTGTCACTGTGTAACTCATTCTTCATCAATCCACTATGAAACAGCCCAAGAATGTTCAGTGTTTACGCTATTACATTTCACTATTTGTTTTTGCAATCATGTAAGAAAGAGGTTGGAACCATGCTCTCAACAGCACTGCAGATACCACTGACTCACAACAAGAGGCTTTGTGGCAAACACTGCTGAATGCATGGACTTAATCCTAATTCACACTGCTTTGAGAGGAAAACAAGGCTGCAAGGTTACAACCTGAAAACTGTAATTAAGCAATTACTCCACTTTGGTGGGACTAAAATCAGTTTAGGAAAGCTACACATGATTTGCCTCTGTACTGCAAAGTTTAGGTCAATATTATATTCTTTCTCAGGACATTTGAAATGAAAACATTTTACTTATGAGAGTAAGAAATGAATGTCAAATACTGTTAGACCTGACTACATTCAATAGTTCCAATAATAAGCTACTACTTAGGGTATCTTGAATGTTTCTAACTTCCAGGGTGTCAGACCACAGTATACATTTATACACTGAGATAAAAAAAAAAAAATTGTTAGCACTGCCTCTGCAACAATAATTTTAAAATAATTGTGTCATTAAGATGCTTCAGCAGTTACAGTTGAGAAGGTTTTAATTAATCAGCCAACACCTCAATAAGTATATCAGGAATGAACACAGAAGGGAGGAAATAAAAAAGACAAGGAAATGTCTACATTTGAAGGCCAGAAATAAGATTTGCTGTAAGTCTACTTGAGACTTTGTAAATATTCAAATGCCTAACAAAAGGTTTCTTACATAGATAAGAAAGAGAGAGAGAGCCCAGAGCTTGACTCCCCATGCAGGGCAGATGGGGGACACATTAAGGTGTTTCAGAAGGAGTCCCAGCAGAATAAAGACACTATCTCGATTTCCTACATGAACCAGCAGGCAGCAGAGGCAGCACTCAGAGAATGAGTGCTTGGGCAGAAAAATGAATACAGGCAAAGGAGATGAAAAACCCAGAACTCAAGGTGAATTGAGGAAGCAGGACTGGATCATCTCTATTGCAGAGCTGGAACATATAAGCACAGGTCCAGTGGCCAAGACTAAAGGATATTAATGAAGATATAACATAGATAAATCAAAGATAGATCTAGCTAACCTCATTTTTTAAAATAAAATGACCTATTTTCTCAACAAAGGACATGCAGCAGAGCTAAACTCTCTGAAGGTCAATAAAGTATTTCAGGCAGTACTACAGCCAGAAATTACTAAACTTTGAGGAGGGTAAAGGATTAAGTAAAGCAGAAATGATAACAGGGTGTGCTAAAAGACAAACTGTGCTACTTCAGTAGGAGGGTCACTAAAATCTCCATCAGAATTGCTCTCATCCAATGTTTTTAATAATTCCCTTGAATAATATTTGGGGAAATTGCAAAGTTTGCAAAGTAAGGTACATTATGGAAAGTGGCAAATTAGACTACCATACAGGAAGAACTGGATTAAACAGAGCAAGGCACTAATTCATCAAGTCAATCAGGCTAACAGGTGGTTTCCTTTATCATGTAGGAGCATCTGCTGGAAATGTAGAAGAAGGAGAAAACCGAGGTATATCAGTGATTTCAGGCTGACTGCATTACCAGTCATAAGCACAATAGAAGGAAGATACTTTACAATGCAGCAAAGTTGTCCCAGAGAAGAGAAGGAAGTATTAATGCTATTTGCACAAAAGGCTTGAATCCTGTGAGCATTGGCTGCCCCAGAAAAATGAATTCAAAGTGGAATAGATCCAAAGAAGGGTCATCGTTGCAGCCAGAAGTATAAAATCCTTACATTAATGCAAATGAAGTGATGTTAACATAGCCTAAAAATGAAAATGCAGGTAAAATTTTTGTCTATAATGTGGTGTACATTGAGAAAGGACAATAGTTACTGAACATAGGAAGAATGTTTGACCAAGAACAGACGGAGGCAAAATGAATAGGAGCACCTTTATGTTGGAAATTAAAAAAGGAGTGCTAAGCCTCAGAGCAAAGGTATTTTGAAACAAACCTCCTGATAGGATTATCAAGAGGCATAAAATCAAACTATTTAATCAGGTTTGCATGGGATTATGTGGCATGCCATTGAGATTAGCTCAGTTGGTTACAGCATGGTGTTAATAATGCCAAGGTTGTGGTTTCCATGCCCATATGGGCCATTCGCTGAAGAACTGGACTTGATGATCCTTGTGGGTCTCTTGCAATTCAGAATATTCTGTGATTCTGTATGGTTCCTGGAGACGGGAATTTTGAACCTTATAAACTGGTCACTAAGTCGTTAGAGTACATTATTATAATTTCTTACACAAATCCTGCACTAGCAAAACCATGATGCAATCATAAGTAATACATAGCTTAGCTGGTTTCCTCTACTTATGTAAATTGGCCCTTGAATACACTTGGTGTAATATAATAGTAATTTATGAAAGTGCTTTTGTTCTAAGGCTTAAGAAGGTGCCAGAGTCTCCTTCATCAGCTTATTGCTGCAGGCGTGATTTTCTTCCAATTCTCACTGTTTCACACCTATGCAATTCAATTTTCTTAAGTGAAGTTAACTCTTGATTTATACTGGTGAAAAACAGATCCAATATTTCCTTTTGTAGCTGGGACGGGTTTATTTTAATAATTAACATGAAAACCCTAAACCTTAATAGTATCATTGTGAGGATGTGTTTAGAGGCATCAGTCAAGATAGGCCCTTGTTCCACCAGACTTTTCACAAACTTCTACTAAAAACTACTTAACAGCATGACAATTTTATAATCTAAATAGACTGGTATTTTAAAAAAAGACAAATTGGAAACTAAGCCTGAGAGAAAGATGTTTTCTCCAAGGTGAAAAAGCTGATCAGTGGCAGCTGAAAAAGTGTCTGTCACTAAGTGCTCTAAGCCTACATGTACTCTTTGAAGCCAGTGTGAGGAAATGCAGGCTCAGGTCAAAAAGGAGCTGCAACAAGGATAAATATAGCTACAGAATACATTTGTAACTGAACAAGCATGCATGATTTCTATTTGGAATTTTGTTTCAAAACCAATTGAAGCCTCAGAGACAAAACCCCAAATGAATACCATATTTTTTAAAATAGTAAAGTAATTAACCTTGAAGATTACCTTGATTCATATATAATTTTCTTCCTAGTGAATTGTTTATAAAAGGACATCTTGTCAATAGCCTAAAACTTGACCTGACACTTCACTAACAAGAATTCACCTTTACAGCTTTGACAGGTTGTGCCAGTCTTTTTAAATCCTGTTTTAGAATTATCATAGTTACGGTGCTAATTACTCTAGTTGTACATCACAGGTTTTCTTCAAGAATCCTCTTCTGGGTTCGCAGAATCCCAGAACCTGTTTTCTTCTCCAAAGCTGTCCAGCGTTTCTTCTGTAAATGGAAATGCTGATTTCCTGCAGTGTAGGGATGGAGTCTGGGAGGCAGAAAGGGGATCCAGGTCCCCTTCTGCTGGTGAACTGTCCTCTGGTAACATCTTGTACTCTTAACTGTGCTATGGAAATGAGAACCACATCTCCAGCATGGGAAAGGCACCCAGAGATCATTCCCAGCCCTGTCACCAACCAGTGTGAAACCTCTGTGCTCTCAGACCACAGAGCACATTCAAAGCCCTTTGCTGTCTGTGGCAGATGAAAATTGTTGCCTTTCCCTTCCACCATCACAGAACTCGCATGTTTGGCGAGTTCACATGACCACCTTTGTTACAAGCAGGCTGGGGTCCTGCTTATGACACGCACATCCTCTGATTAGTTGTAAGCCAGCAGAGCAGAGCATTCTCTGTGGAAGGTGGGTAACATCAGCATCAACTGCAAGACAGCAGACAATGGTAGGCACAAAATAAGAGAAAGGTTCATGATGGAGGGTAAATTTGAGAGGACTGTAACACGTCACGTGCCTCAGCCTGTTCACAGCACACATATGCATGCATAAGCAGACTACTTCACATGGGGCAAAATTCCTGATGGTGAGCTAAATTCAGCACCCTGCTGAGCCTGTTATTTTCTGCAAATTGATTAATGCAATTCTTGGCCCATCATTAATAGTATTTGTCTACACAGTTCTCTCCTGATCCTATCTCTCCTGATCCTATCAAAATCTGCCTACTTACTTATCTACCACCTGGTAAACAACTAACTTGACCAGTGCTCACCAAATGAGGAATTTTTTTCTCAAAATGGCAAACAAAACATATGAATCTTACAGATTTCTGTTCAGGATTTTGACTCTGTGTAAATCTAAACTTGATGAAAATGCAAATCTCCATGAAAACAGAGATGTTACATATATTACTATTAAATAAATTAAGTTTTGCTGATATTCTTAGGTGATGTACATGGAGTGGGAAAAGTGAAAGCAGAACGGAGACTTTGTGCAAAATTAGACATTGATTTTTTAAAAATGCACTACATTCTTCCACAGAATGTACTCCAATGTCTATTGATTAATAACTATCTTTAAAAAAATATTCCCCTTTGATAAAACTGTTTTTAAACAGCTGTTGTATTTTTCTTGACAATGAAGGTTGACGGGTAAGGTTGCATCTTTTCTGTTAAAAAGAAATCAATATTCCATAACCTCAACCAGAATTTCCTGGCTTCAAAAAACTCTGGGGAACCTTTCAAATTTAGTGTCAGACACCTTCTTTTCCAAATATCTTTTTCATTATGTTTATAGATTTATATGAAACATAGACATTATGGTTTTTCCTACTAATGTAAATGTCTTAAAACAAACTGATGGTTTATTCATTTAGTGTTCATGCTATCTGTAGAATATTTGAAAGAAAAGAAAATTTTACTAGAGCTCTGAAGTCTTTTTAGGATAAAACAGCACACCACAAGTTCCTCAAATGCAAGGGCTTGTCTACTGGAAACATTTGTGGTTCTCCTGTCCATGTTTTCTAAGTGAATCCATATGTGGTGTGTCTTGCTGCCATCACAAAGAATGCTCAGTTTCACTAGGGAGCTCTAACAGAGTGTCAAAAAATGTTGGCAATCTAACTTAAATATATCTTTTTCTGGCATTCATATTAATTCCTACGACAGTAGAACAAAGGACTGGAGCAATACTTTGATATGATTCCAGAAGCATTGTATAATCCAACTTAAAAACCTCTACACTTGAGTAGGAGATGTAACTTGGCTGAATTGCTTACACCTGTTTTCTTTTAGAGGTCTAAGTTTGTTGAGCATGGGCACTGCTTTTCTGTCCTGGGTACTCTCCCCAGCACAACAACACCTGGCACTAAAGGAGGTCAGCAAGCACATGCTCACCCACATCTGAAAAACCCAATTAGGTAGCACTGAGCCAACATCTGTATACAGTGGGTGTTGGGTGAGAGGGAGCCAGAAGTGACCTCATGTGAGCCTGCCCCAAAGGAATATTGCCAATTACTCTCTTGATTATCAGAGTTATAGAATTTGCAGTCCTTGATTTTCTGCCTCGGGAAACACTGGAATTAAAATTGCTCAGCAGAACTTAGTCATTGGTATTTTGTTAGTTATTTCAACCTCTAAACACTCTAGCCTTAAGAGTTCAAGTAAGTTCATGTTCAAAGGATCTCTTAAAAATACACAGCTAAAAGTTGAAAGGCTTGCTGGAGATTCCAATTTCTAAGGATTATTTCCTGTTTACTTTTCATACCAGCTAGCTGAATTCTCACATTTCATCTTGGAGGCAGGACTCAACTGTCTGTAGAGCACATACTTTGTTTTCTTACACTCTAACAGGCAAACTCAAGATAGACTCTTGGCTCTGTTTACTAAAAAGGTAGAGCAATAAACGTGAGGCAGAGAAAGCCGTCTTAGGAGAGGGACGTGGATTGGAGCACAAGGAACTCCTTTGTTCCCGAGCGTAGGAATCAAAACACTGAAACTGCTGTGGTATTTTGGGTATTATCCAAAACAGCAGAGTCGCTAGAGAGAAAATGAAAACTGATCTATTTCAGTTGAACAATTTGTACCTTTTATGCTACTACATTCATGCACAACAATCAAAAGGCAAGAATCTGGAGTCCTTAGTCTCGCTTCTCACCAAACTAGGAGTTTTTACACTGCTTATGAAATAAGACATGTTTTTGTTGATGCTTTTAAAGACAGACGGATTACATTCAGCCATGGGCCACAGGAAGGATGACAGAAAAAAATAATAAGGGTGTTTGTTAAGACATTGACCTTTCTAGAAGGACTGTAAGGGCTTGAGAAACTTCCAGAACAGAAGTTCTCCTCAACATACTTTAACATTATCAGTGACACATTTTTCCTTATGCTGCTGTACTTGCACCCTTCCTGCTGCCACTGGAATACTCCTTTTGTAGCTATTTCGTAGAAACTATTCCAGACTGACAAGAACATCTATCTGTGCATACCCAGTGATTACACACAGTTTTACTTGCAAATAAAAGAGGATAAGTGTAAAACCAGTGTGTACATTGAGTACTAGGGTAGTGCTTTTCTGTTGGTTTACTAAAAAACATTGCCTTTAAAGAGGAAGAGTACTTGCATTTTTTGCAATAAAGATTTGAATCAAAATGTTTTGAACAAATGCCCTTATCAGTAAAAATGAGATTGTCTACACGTGAATTGACACGTAAGCATATTTTTCAAAGTATCCCCATAACTTTCCAAGCCTTTAGGGACTACAGGAAAAACACAGTAATATGGCAAATGTGGTAAGTCTCCAGAATAACCCTCATCCATTTATGTTTTGATTCTGCCATCACTATCCATCTAATCTTATCCTGAAGCAGTAATGAAATACAGGACTTTTTTCAAACACGGAAGAGTATACACTGTACTTTGAAAGATATAGTTAACTAAACTAAGCCTGGACTACCATCAGTGCATTAAATGTTTTGCCAGTTTTAATCCAAACTCACATTGCTATAACTCTTTTGGAGCTTGTCTTCCATTAAAACTGTGGAGAGTGACCAGGGCACAAGGCAAAGTGATGAAACTGCCAAATTTTAGGTATTCTTACTTTGACACAGTGAAATCAATATAGAAAAAAGTGGTGAAGGTTCAATTCACAAAGGGTGCATTTTTCAAAAGTGTATGAGTCAGACATGAACCTCCAGGTAGATTTTCCATCATGTCCACATGATTCAGGAATACTGTATTCCAAAACCCTGAAGGTTCCGTAAGCAATAAGAGGTGAGGAGTTGTCATGTATGACCCTACTACGCCAGCAGAAGTTTATTTTCAATACCACTTATTCAGAAACAGCAATCTACCTCAACCTTTTTGATATTATTTCTCCATGGCACTTGGAGTGTACTTATGTTCTTAAGTAAGAGGACATGAGGCACGTCCTCCAGCAAAAATCACTGATAACCAAAAATAAAACCCCTTTAAAAAATGTATCTATAGTTGTTTATTAGCAACACCCTACAATATCAGTTCTATACCTGCAGAGTGCTTGACTGTTCATCTGACTTTCTCCTTTTAGGACAAAAATGTTCTGATTATTATTTCTTGGAAAATGTAATTTTGGTTGTTTTCTGTTTTTAAGGAAACCACAGAATAAGAAGGCAAACAAGCCTGAGAAGGGAAACCAGTATACACAAATATTTTCCAGTTAATATGTATGTAATTTTGTTTGTTAGGGTCAAAAGTTTATCTGATTGCAATTAAAAAGCTACAAGAGGAATTGGAGATACAATCTATTATTATGGTTGGCTTTTTAATCCACCAAGTAAATGGATGCAGAATGCACACATGAGGAAAATGCGGCTGAAATTGTTACACAAAGGGAAATAGAAAAATGTCTGACAGGCCAACCTACTGCAAGGGATATCACTGAAGAAAGAGCTTTGTATTTGCTGCACGGGGAGGAAGGTGGGAAGGGAGATGAGATGGGCAGGCAGAGGAGGGACAGGCAGACACAGGATGGTAGTGCTGTGCAGCACAGCTCTTCCCTCCTGTCAGCAAGCCTGCCAGTCTGGGAGAACACTGCCCTGTCTGTGCACAGCACGCTGAGTGAAAAACCCCCTTTGTCTCCTCTACAGCGTGGTTCTGCCTATCTTTTTGTCATGAGGGACACTTTGTGATGTTAAATTATACATAAATATCAAGTAGGACTTTCTGTCGGAAATGAAAAGCTAATCATCCAGTAACATGATTTAGTGATACTTATAATCAAAACAAAGAATTAACCACCACTGTTTGAGCAATTCAAACTGTGCTTTCTGTATGAGTTCATTTCTACTGACAAAGAATAATAGAGGCTTAACAAAATGTTCTCCTTCCTGGGGCAAGGGGAATGTAATATTTATCTGCAGTGGTGTCCAGAAGGACATCACATGCCACAATCAATCACCTCATAAAATAGTATGAAGCAAAGTGGTGGCAATTTAGATAATAACATGGAAAACTAGCTTACAAAAAGAAGTAAAAAGTTAACCAAATTAAAAAGTTCCCAGTTTCATCAACTCACAACTCATATACTTAATTCTGCCAACTTTATTGTAATCTTTACTCCTTTTTTTTTGAGCCATGGAGGTGCCTAGAATAAAGTCTATAGTTAGGCATGAAACTACAGAAAGTTAAAACGAACAGAGATTCTTTATTTTCTCTCAAAACAGACCATTAATTCTGAAGTCTCCTGAATTCTCTGTGTGGCAATACTCTGACAAGTTTTCAGACATTTCTAATAAAGAATTCATCTCTGAATGAAACCTAGGGAATGGTAGTTCTGCCTTTTGGCTTTTATGCTTCTTTGGTATTAAATGCCTCATGTCCTCTTACTTAAGAACATAATCTGTGGAAACATATGGGAAAAATCTTTCAGTGAAGAGGCTAGGATTTCTACAGAAAAGACATGGAAGTAACCCACAACAGCAATGAGACTGGAACAGAAATGGTAACCACTTATTTACTGTCCCTCTGCTTCTCCACCTAGAATCACACCTCCTTTTTTGACTTTGTGGTGGATAATGAACACCAATTTAACTCAGCATTTTGAAGGTGTCACTCGCTATAAAAGACAGTCTTCTCTTCATGTCCTTACTAAGGGGTAAATACATTAAATTACCTTGTCATAATACCTCTCCTAGTAGTGCAGAAAAATGCTTTGCTCAATATTGTCAAATAAAACTCAAATACACATATACACAAAATCTGGGATTGGTAAAGTGCTTAGGTTTTTCTTTTAGAAAGGGAGTCTTTCTGCAAGTATTGGAGATTCTTTGGCTTCCACAAGCCTCGTAACTCATCATATACACACATCTAAGACTTCTTGTGGTCTGCTATTAAATCCAAATTCTAGAATACAGAACTGATGCTAACTGTAAATTTGTTCAATACATTTCATCTCCCTACAAGGAATACAGCAACAGTTTTAGTCCACTGAGATGGAAATTTCCTCCCAGGGTCTGCAGAGAGGTGCAGCACTGCAGCAGTAAGAAGTGGGTGCCCAGTCAGTCCCACAGTACCGTCCCTGCCTTGTGAGAGAACTGAAGAATTTGCCTCCAAAGAGCTGAGGGGTGTGGAAAGGGGACTGTAAATTGGGACGAGAGACTTGTGCAACTAAACAGATGTAATGTAATTATACCCATGTTTCTGTACAGCTAGCTCTCACCAGAATTTACACTACTGTGCAGTCAACATTTCAACAAAAATATGAATAACATACAATCCTAGGCCACAGACCTTCATTTTAATTTTACTCTTCTTGTATAAATCAATGTATTGATGATTATGTGGAGCATACATTTAAATTTTGATTAATGACACTGACAAACTCATGACCTGAGAAACTCATCAAAGTTTCTCATCAAAGTTTCATCAATGACCTGAAAAACTCATCAAAGGGTAGAAATGCAACTAAAGTGATCTGTCTATAGTGGAATATGTCAGTATGGTGTTTTCTCCTGCTTTATTGCTAATATTTAGCCAAAGTACATCAAAAGTCTTCTGTAAGGTAAACAAAAAAATCAGTTGCACTATTTGTGAATGTTGGTTAGAAACATAATGCAGCTTAAAGTAGGTATAAATTGATAAAGATGACTCAGTGGGGGGGAAAAAAAAAAAAGAAGAATTGACTGGTCAAATCATACAACAGATCAACAGATTCAGGTTTGGACCCCACTCTCTAAGACAGCTGTGCTTCACCCTTTTCCACTATGCTGAAATGCGTTACTGAGGCACTAAGGATCCTTTATATGAAACTACACAGGACGTTTTTAATGGCTAAGCAGATAAGGGAATGGCCACGTGTTGGTCCTGGCAATTCAAAGTATGGAGGAATGCAGTCATTTTGCAGTCCCTGAAGCAGAGCTTCAGGAGCAACACTTCAGAACCTGTTACACCCTTACAATCAATGACATTAGATAACACATCTTCCATCCTCCCCTTTCCACTAAATCAAATGGTGCTCCTTATAGAAACAGAATATTTATGGCAGAGGGTTCTTGTCACAGGGAGCTGCTGGCTGCTCTTACATGACCCAGGAATTTCATGTGGCTGGACAAGCAGAGCAAGGCTACAACGGAAGCACTTTTAGCCAGATATAACCAAGTATCCACTTACTGTTGGTTGCATAACATATGGCGGATGAGGCATCCATGAAGTACTCTGGACCTGCACATCAAATACTTTTAATTAGCATAGAAAAGTTTAAAACTTAAAGATTTATTTGAAAATATCCTCTCTATTAAAACTGAGGTGCTAATTCTTACAAAAGACTTAAGTCTTATAACTCAAAACAAAATTAATTTACGCTTCATAAAGTTATTGACAAAGGAAAAAGCTTTCAAATTTCATTTGATAATGTTTTTCACCAAAGTCAGAAGTCTGAGTGATTGCACCACTTCTATGAATCACAACATTTTATCTCATAAAGCAGTCTTCAATATTCCATGTTGTCCTATTTTTTCATTTGCATTGTTTGCTTTCATCCATCAATATAATCATGAACATGTCATCCAACCGACAGTGCAGGAGACATAAAATATTCAAAGTTTATTTTCAAAAGTATCTTTATGAACTTTTAAAGGTATAACATTTTCAGAGATCCCAGAATGACTTATTCTGTTTCCAGTAAGAACTGCAGATTTAATTCAGAGTTTTTGAAAATTACTCTAATTGAAAGCTTTCACGGCAAAGCTGGCTTAAGAAGTCTGTGCCTCCAGGATCATTCTTAGCTTCAGCATCCTGGGGTCTACTCCCACCAGAACTCCATATGCATCACCAAAGACTTTCTTTGTTTTTCTTTATGACTGCCAAGTAACATATTTCAAGGATATAACAATTTTACTAAGAATTAAACACATTATAGAGTGTTTGCATATTTGTGGTGGCATCTGAGCCATAACTCTCTTTTGTGTTATCGTGTGAGTGGCCCACATGCTAACAGAACTCAGGCTCAGCTCCAAGAATTCTGTATTTTAGTTTCCTTTTGCATCAGTCTGGGCACTACAACACACAAGTACACAAAAGATGTAGGTGCGCTAGAGCCATCAGAGGACACCTCACTTGCTGTCACAAAGATGGCTGTGTAGCACCTCAGACTGAGCACAACCAGGAATAAAAAGGAGAAAGCTACAAGGTCTCACTTCTCCAGATGCCCTGTGATTTTGTTCATGAAGAAAATGTTGAGAATTAATTGTATAACAGTGTGGTCCAACATTTGTATATGTTTATGAAAGTCTAATTTTTGTTGAAAAACAAGTTCAACAAAACATCTTTAGAACCAAAACCAGCACACCCACATGCAAACACATCTCTACAATATTTTCTGCTGTGAATCCCCAGGAGCTAAAACACACTAGAGCTGCCAGAGCTTGCTACTGCTCATTGCTCCCACTCTTGCACCACTGCAGCTCATTCACTGTGCCAGGGCAAATGTCCTTGGGCTTACACTGCAAAGTATCTAAGGAAAATGATACGGGTTAATAAAAAATAAAAATGAATGGTTTTGGTGCAAACGCATGAAACCACAAATAGAGGAAATGGTTCCAACCAGAATGGGAAAAGCAACTGTGAACTGTGGAGCAGTGATGAAAGTAAGTGGTTGGGTGGCCTGAAGTCAGCGGCCTGAATGGTAAGTAGTATGGCTCTTAAGCCAGCTTTGCTACCAAGAAAATTGCATGTGAGCTGCACTTGTGTATCTCTGGCATTGACTCTTCTTTGGTGCTGCCATTACTGAAATTTACTGAATTTACCTCATCAAAACAACTTTTGTTTGGCAAGTGCTACATAGCCATCTAAAATAATATAAAACAAAAGTCAGAGAGAATTACAAGAATCATTTATCTTGGAAGATCAAGTTTAAAGTTGAGTAACTCCCCAGCATTACCTGTAAGCAGTACCATACCATCTGCAACCCCCCAGCCCCAACAAACCAAATCTAACATTAAGAACAACCCACCATGCAGCTTTTAAAGTCTGTATAACTTATTTCAGGTTAGACTCAGGGTTGGAAAAGCACTGATGGTACAGGAGAGAAATAACTAAAATTGGAAAATGTATAGTCAATGACCAGCTTCTGTGAAGTGCTAAATTTCAGACAACGGCTAATAACAAAAATATACAATCTGGTTTTGACTTCCATCTCAGAAAACCAAAGCAAGACAATAATTTCCCAGTGGAGATCTGAGAGGGATATACTGAAAAGAGAAATTGTGAATGATATGGCATGTAGCAGGCTAAAGAGCAATTTGAGGATGCTCATCCTCAAGTAATTTGCTTTGTCAGGGATTACTGGATAAAAATTAGTACTTTTAAAGGATGTAGTTACTGGAAAAAAATACAGCTGAGGTCAAAAGGTCAAAGTATAATGCAGCCAACATAAATTACTAAAAAAAACCCCCAAACTGGCTAATGAAAGGAAGCCAAAATGAGGAAACAGTTCAATAAGAATGGTAAGCTTCTGGTGTTGTCAAGTGGAAATTAAGCAAAATGTTGTTTATCAGAGAAGCTGATTAAAATTAAGAATTATGCTGAAAAGAATGCAGGAAACACTTAAAACTCTACCCAATGATACCTGAATATTACTAGAGCCCTTTGTTTTAGGTGTGACTCAAGAGTGCAACACTCACACAATTTTCTGCCTTCATCCACATCCAAAACATAATTAACTGGGAATCACAGTAGACAAGTGCATATCTGACGTACCTGATATGTAGAGACAGGGGAAGCAGCAATGAATGGCGTGATTGATGTCTGTGGAATCATGCGGTTTGTTGGAATACTGTACGGTGAGGAATAAAATCTGCAAACAAAGAACAGAAGCGAGATTTTTTTGCACCTTTTGACTACTTAGGCTCTGACTAGATAATTCACTGCCTCCTGGGCAAAGACAAAAAGTGTCTACCCAGGTAATTATGTCCATCTATTTCCAAAACCACAATAAAAAAGATGTGATGGCTCCATTGAGCAGATCTTGAAAATGGAAAGGAGGAGGAATATTTACACAAAGCATTTTTTTTTTCACCTCAACTAGCACAAATATAGAATTTCACAACATAAGAAGCAATTATCTGAAATGCAAAGACAGCTGATTTTCCTGGGCACTAGCTAGTGAAAGAAAATTTCTTACATGCTATTGAAGACAACATTACTGATTTCATTTTTACACAGGATACTGTTTTCTTTTCATATCCTAGTGCCTCAGTGCTGAGAATAACACATTTATATACATGCCTGAATTACTTTATTAAGGAGTGGCTACAAAAACTCTGGCTGAAATTTTCGTATTCATCTAGGCAGAGAGCAAAAACCCCTTTTTCTGGTGAAATGTATCAGGAATTATGAGGCTAAATGCCCCAGGCAGCATGGAAAATCTCAGATATAGTCGGTTTTATGTCCACTGTTGCATGCTATGAACAGAAGCTGCACCATCTCTTGCTTGATGGTAATAAATGTTATATTCTTTTTCCTTCCCTGTGGGTTAATGATTATTGATAAAATTATCACTTGGAAAATATCATCACTACTGCTGGATTGTGTTAGTACTTAATATGTGTGTTCTTGTAAAGATTTTTGCATTTGCTCTTTCTACAGTTAAAACTGTAAGCCAAAGCAATAAAATTCCTTTAAAAAAGAATGTTTGTGGTTTTACAGCTGTCTAAATGCCTGTATTTTGGACTTAGAGAGAAACAGTCATGTGCAGTGATCTTTTGTGTGATTTAAACCTCATGTAGCTCTTTCTCATATAGGATACACCAGTAAGTAGCAGAAGATTCTGCACAGTGAAGTGGATTGCATTCCCTCTCTTTTTGTATTTTTTCCCCTCCCTACTCTGAGGCAATCAACAGTAGCTTTCCATGAGAGCTATGCAAAAAAAAAAAATCATTACTGGTGTTTAAACAAGTGCTCTATTTCCTGATCGGCCTGGCATCACAGATTTAGTACTAATCAGTCTAGTTCAGACTGGATGCATTCATTCTGGATGCAGGCTCAAATAACCACCGACTTCAACCAATAGCCTTGGAAAAACAGGCTGCTCTCTTTGAACGTTGGGAGGAAACATTCAAAGTTAGGAGAGGAGAGGGAGACGGAGAAGCAATCATTTGTTCTTTCTCTTCCAAATCAGATTTTAAAATGCCAAAAGCAGCAGGTGGCATCTGAGTGATTTTTTGTTTAATAGAAATATAATGCTATTTTAGGACCATTTATCTGTCCTCACAATGCTCGCACAGAGACTATTTTAAAATTGTGCCTTTGCCCAATTTTATATATATCCTATTATGAGAACTTAGAGGCATTTGTATCCCCATGCTTATACCAAATATTAAGTTCACACCACATTGAGGGAGAAGAGATTTTTACACCACTAAGCAGGTTCATCTATGGCACTAGCACCTTGCATGTTATCTAACTCCTTTTACAGGATACTCCTGCATCCAGATCAATGTTAACCAGAAATCACTTGGGCTATGCTCTTGCTAAGTGGATCAAATAAGAAATGTTGTGTGCAGCAAATGAAAATAGTCAATGGCGGACTGACAGAATTTAGTCTACGGGTAACATGTGTAATGTATAGAAATACATATAAACCTCTTAAACTAAAAGACAATATAAAACCAAAACTCTTTTGAGAAAACCACACATTTTTGTTCATTCCTTTCTCATTCTTTTCATAAACCTGGCACTGATGCTGGGCTCATACTCATAACCACGTATGAACCGCTCAGACAAAGACAAGTACTGGGAAGAAACAACTTTCCATTTGGAAGTACTGCTGACTCTTTGGAATAAACTCTCCAATATATCCCAGTGAATACTAACAAATTTACAGAAAATGTGTGCTAAGCCAAGTATTTGACAGACAGCTTGCCATTTCAGTTTCAGCTTAGAGATGCATTTATCTGAACAGTACACAAGCCTGTAGAATATATACTACGGTAATGTGGAAAATACAGCCCTTCCAACAGCCCTGCCAATACCATTTATCTGTCGCTGTTTGGAATGCTCTCAAATAAGCATCAAATAAAACATACTACCAGGACACTCAGCTGTATTGGGAAAATTCGTGCCCAAGGGCATCAAGGAAGAGAAAGGAAGAAATTCTGATGCTGCAAATGACAACGCATGAAAACCCAGTTCATATATTTCAGTTTTAATAATAATAATAAAAAAATCAAGTGTAACAATCTCAGCCACCGTGACAGTCTACAAAGAAATCATTTTGCAGTCAGGAATTTCTTACATCAAGAGACAAAGGCTTGTCTTCTATCTTCAGTGCCACTTGTGGCCAAAAGGATCTAATAATAAAGGACGTGGATGTCTTTGCCGTGTGTGAAGTACAGTGGTGCAGTGAGGATAGAGGTGTCCTTGCTGGGGATGGACTCAACAAGAGCCACCCTCAGGTATAGGATGCTCAACCTGCCACACTGCTGGAGCCATTTGCTGCCAGGGCAGGGCTCATTGACAAAGAGGGCTCAACAGGCCCTCACCCATGGGACACCAAGGCATCTCCCTAAATTCCCTTTACATACAAATAGGATAATATCCTCATATGTAACTGGCATAAGTGACATGCTTGGGATTATTAAGAGACAAGGGGAACAAAACCACAAAAATATTGTGGCCTGTTCTGGCACAAACCCTACAGCACAACAACAAGATTTGCAGCTGAGGACCTTGTTATATTCAGTCTTCCCCTTCTTTTTTTTCCTTTAGACTTAGGGAGAGGTGAAATGAGGTGGAAGATGCATGTTGTAAGTTCATTCAAGGGAATACAGGACTCTCAGTCATCAGAATATCTACATCAGAGAGAGGAGTGGAAAGAGATATGAATTATACTGGCTTTGACTTGTTTCAGATATATTAAATTATGCCTCCAAGTTTCCTGGCATTAAAATGCACAGTGTATCTAGTACAGTGCACTAGATATTATGAGAGCTGTAAGCTTTGTGGTGTGGTTGACCTGTGAGCTCTAAGGCGAAATCTTCAGAAGGTTCAGCTGCATTTTCTGTGAACGCAGTTTGCATCCTTACATTGGTCTGTGCAGTTTTTTGCAGGTGCAAGGCAGTGTCCCTGCTCCCCAGCTGCAATTGCAATGCTAGGAGCACAAGCATGCAGGTGGCAAGGGCAAGGCAAAACAGACATCACCCTTGTGTTAAAAATAGACTTTTTCAGCATGCCTAGATTCCATAAGCAAAGGGGAAGCTCATCACTAGTAGGCAAACAGATGCTCCTGGAAGTTCCTGAAGGGGGGTTTATAAGGGGCTCAAAAGAACACATTTTTAAGCATGTTAAAAGAAGTATAGCTCCAGTACATCATCAGGCACACAGAGGCAGCACTTCAAGTTTCTGTTGCTTGACAGACAAAGCACATACACCCCTGCTACACCAACCCTCCCTTTGCATTTGGGGACTGCATTATCTGCAGTGTCTGGTCACTTTTTCCCTGCCAAAAAGTGGGAAAAAAAAGCCATATGGTTCCCATTCTACTGGGGAATGTGCAAGCTTCCAGACAGAATCTGCACAAGAGCAAGATCCTATTTGCGCCGCAATAAACACCATTTGCTCATGCCTCATGCCTGCGGGTAGTACTGAAAATGTTAGATTCATAAATAGTATCCTGGGGCTCACATAATGTAAGAGTATTACCAAGCATTATCAAGGCAGCAATTTTCTGTTGCAACAAGGCACACAGTCAGATGTTGGAGTTGGAAAAAACCTATCTGAATATTGAGCCCATTGGCCAGCAAATGCACAAAATTGTCCCCCAGATATGAGATACTAAACTGATACAGTACATTGCAATCTTAGTCAAATGGCCAGGAGGACTCCAGCCTCAGGAACATTTTAAATGAGCTTCCTTACAGTGCAACTACAAGAGCTCTAACCTGTTCCTTGTATGAGTGCATAAAACTACTAAAAAAATGTTAATGCCACAAATTGAAAAATCAATAGCATATTACAATAGGCACACTACTCCCCAAAATAAAACCTGAGTACCTTTGTAAACACAATTCAGAAAAGGCTGATTATAAAACAACAATAAAAAAAAAAGCAGACTGGTTGCCAAGTCAGAAGATGTTATCTACTGAAGTGTATGCTTACCATATCTTCAGTACCTCATACTGCAATGCTATGGTACACTATGGGCTGGATTCTCCACTCCATTATACCAGTTTTATGCTGATGTAACTCCACTGGATGCTTAAACAGAGCTACACGGGCATAAAAACAATATAATGAAATGGAGAATCAAGCTTTACAATGTAATAGGCTCAGAAGAAAATCATCTATTCCTTAGTGGGGAAAAAAATCATAGTCATTTTTAGTGAAAGCCTCTCTCACACTCTCTTTTGTTTTATTCCTGCTATAGATTTTCAAGGCAAATATGCAGTTATATGGTAATAAAAGTGATAGTATGACACCACAAGCAATAAGAACCTACCTTTTCATTTGGAAATAAGAGTCCAGATTCTTCCCTGAGGTTTGGTTATGGCCCAGCTCAAAACCTAATATAACCCATGGCTCTTAAGGAAGTGTGAATTTTAAATACCACCCCGTGACACCTGCTGCAGAGACATGTTTCTCCAGTCAGCTTCCATCCTCCACATAATCCTGTGTGGACTTAGCAACTTAGATGCATCCAAATGCATCTATCAGCCCTACAAAGAACTCAAGTAGATGTCAGCATGCGCAGTTAATATTTCTTTTTAAATTTTGTTGGTGGATATAACTCTTCTGAATTATCACCTTGACTTGGTATCTTTATATTTCTCATCCCCAAACTCAGTTCACTTACGTTCCACCGTGGTGGCTGGCCCTAGCTGAATGCTACAAGGAAAAGGCCTTTGTTTTACACATCTTTGGGTGACATTGTTCCACACAAGCCTTAGTGGGTCAGCCCACGTTACAGCCAAAGCATTCTGCACCCTCTAAGCACAGGGTGGGTGTGGGCACAGTGTCAGCTCTGTGCTCACTTCCACACTGCCCCCCCCATGAGGAAGATGCCCCTTTGATGATTTAACCTGTGTTACTTCGTAGAGCTTAAGAGCCTTTAAGTCTCTTTCACCATGGCCACACACCAATTCCTGTGTCTTGTGTCAGTGAGCAACAGATCACATTTACACATTTCACAAACAAAGCATCAAGGTGCACCCAGACTTTACTAAAAAAAAACCTCCTGAGCTAGAGTTTCACTGCACTTGCAAGTAAAGAGGCTTATGAAAAACAGAAAAAACCCCTTAAAACTACAGGATATGTAGAGATTACTGTGTGAAAGTCTGGGGAGATTAAAAAAATCCTGTTGAACAACAGGCTCCTGGTGATCCTTATGATACTGCACACAACCAAGAGCATTTTGAATGATGGTTTAGTCCTGATAAAACTGAAAATATTTTGACACTTTAGAAAAAAGACATAAGTCAAAGTAGTAATTAACTGTCACCCTTAGAGAGATATCTGGTACTGTAATTTAATTAATTTTGTGCCTAAAAAAATAGAAGAATATTTTAAAAAACTGCAGAACAGAAATTCTCCATTGGGTACAATTTCTTTACCCAGTGATCAGTGACAGCATGTTCAAACAACTGAGTGACCAAACCACCTGAGCAGCCTGAGCACCATGAGCGGTCTTTGATATAAATAATGTCTGATACTGAGATAACTTTCATAACTTCAAAAGAATTATTCTTGAATACAAATTATATTAGTCTCAATGGACCATTTAAACTACAGTTTCCAAAACACTCATACAATCAACATGCAGGAATTTATAAGAAAAAAAGCGCCAGTTGTCCACATGAAACATTGGTGGATTATGAACCAGTGATGTTTTTATTTATAGATTTTTATTACAAAGTTTTACCAGCTGAAAAGTAAGACAATAGAGAAGAATTACTCATTTGGAGGTCAAAACAGGGTAACAGAAGCAGAGAATTCTGAAATCACAACTACAAACAAGCCCTCTCTTCTTCGGAGTTTGGACTCTTCCTCCACAACACAGGAATATCATAAGTCCTGCAAAATTACTGCTTGTAAAGGAAAATTAAGCAAAATAGACCAACTATTACTACTGATTTTGTTTTAAACTACTGGGAATGTTCGGGGGTTTTTCCTAAATGCTTCTGCTAGCAGTGCCCTAACAGACATTTAACAAATAAACCCATTCTTATTTATATCAATAAATTTTCCCCTTCAACTGGAGAACAGGCGGGAGTACGCATGGCATTTGATAATCATATCATACATCTCTCTGATCAAAGAGTGACTGTCAAAGAGTTCAGGGCTGAACTTTCTGCCTCCTTTCAAATTGTTGTTAACGTAGCTGAAATGAGAGCTAAATTTCAAAGATATGTTTTTCTAGTTTACGAAATAATTGGAAATGTAATCATGCAGGTAAATAATATGGTGATGTAATTTCACTGCTCAATTTGAGAAAAAAATTGCAATTCCTTGTGTCAGCAAATCGTAGCTGAGAAATAAAGAAGAGTGTTGCTCAGAATTTTACCCTTAAATCCCATCTGCTTACACATTAATTTAAGGCTTTCTCCCTATCTGGCATTTTTTACTCAGACAATGCCATGGAAGGCAGCCAGACTGCAGAAAGAACCCCAGATGAAGTAACAGCTCTATTTTTCAAAATACGCTGGAATCTTCAATGATTATTTTAACAAAAGCCAAGTCAGTAAAGGGAAACTTTTCTGGTTTCCACTTCATGACAGAGAGAGATTAAAAAGACATCTACTAACATTTGCCAAATAGAGATGGAAACTATTAGGAAAAACAACTTCCCATTCAAATGGATACTGCAAACAAGAAGGCATAAAAAGAAAAGGAAAACTTAAAGAATTTGATAATATAGCATTATATGTTTCAAACAAAATATGACTGACTGGATTTGCTTTTCAAAAAGTTTCACTACAGAAAGAGAAAACAGAAGATGACATCCAAAATAATTAAAAAAAAAGACTTAAGAAAACATGCATTTCTTACCCATTCTGTATAGCAGCTGTTGGATCGTAAGTCAAAGCCATGCCAGCCTGCACATAGTTAGGGAAGAAAAACAGATTTTTACTATTACTGCAGGAAAAGAGGGGGAAAAAAATAAAAAAAATACATGAAACATATTCAAAGCCAATATGAATAAAAGCTGAATGCAACTTAAATAGAAATCTGAATTCTCAAGGGAAGCTCAGATGGCCCAAAGCAGCATGGACAGATTGGGTACTTCCCCAGCCTGAGAGATCACTGAGAAACAGATCTGTTCAGTCTGTTGGTTGTCATCTTTCCATAACATTTAGGGCAAATGGTGTTTTTGTTGCACCAGTATCAATAACTCCACTGAGATCAATGCCTTTACAGCTTATTACTCACTATAACAAGACAGGCCCAAATCTTGCTGTTGCCTGTGAGATGGGTGGTTGGTAAATATTCCAAAGCCAACTTCATGAGAGCTTCACAGGAAGGAGTCTCACCTTTCCTACAAAGGTCACACCCTGTATGACCCCTGCCTACCATTTCACTGGGGTGTAATTCCTACTGAGAGTTAATTCATTACCATGAGACAAGAAACAAAAAATGGGCTGTGAAGCAGAAAAGCCTGAGCTTTCAAACAAGGCTTTTAGAATACTTCAGAGGTCTGGACAGCAAAAAAAATTGTTAATGTGTTACACAGAGCTTTTCAACTGCCATTTACCACTAGGCGGACCGTGACCTGTGCGAAAGGATTTGGCAGTGTCAAAACATTGTCCAGTTAACAACTGTCATCACTGCCACCATTAGCACAGACATCCACAGGTACCACAGGAAAGGCCATGAGAGAGCAGGGCTCCAGACAGAATTAAGCACTCCACCTTATGCCCCAAGATAGCAGTCAGGGTCATGCAGGAAAGACCTTTTTTCCCCCAGCATTTACTTAAAGGCATAGAATTGACAATCTCTCCTCCCACATACTGCATTTGCTCTGACTTTTTGCCTTCCTTATCGATTTTTATCCCTCCCTTTGTGAAATGCTTTCCAATGTAAGACTACCAAGAGATGGGAAGAAGTTGTCCTTCGTGCAGGGTAAGAAGCATAGGGGAGAGAAACTCTATTGCTCAAGGTGCAAAAAAAGCCATGGCACCATCCCACCCCAAGACACTATTCCTCTTCATTTTTCATACACATCCTATACTTGTTGCCTGAGACAGGCAGCATTTTCTTCAAGGACAGATGCTTTACCAACCACGTGGCATGGTCCCTGATCCTGCTGGGAGCTTTTCATGCCCCTAAAGCCATCTACCAAAGTACTTTTGAATAATGGCATCTGCCCCCTTCCAGATGGCTGCACAGACAGGTCAGGAAAGCGTTTGGGCTTGGCTGGTTCCCAGGCAGGCAAGGGAGCAGCCAGAGTAAATGCACTGGTGATGAGCAGGCAGAGGGTGGGCAGCACTCCTGAAGAGCTGGGTTAACCCAGCAGCTGTAAACGGGTCTAAGAGGAGATAGTCCCAATTTCCAGAGGCCAAAAATAATTTCTGATCTGAAAGGCCAGGTTTCACGCTACCTTATGCCACCAAAGAAAAGGTTCATGATCTTATTAAATTTGTGTATTTCTCTCATTACTCTTTTAAGCAGATGTTAGGGCAAATGTTTTGCTTTATGAAAATGCCTGTTTTAATAAAATATATAGCCTCTCTCAAACAAAGGATAATTCAGGAGACCAAGTCCAAGTACATCTGGCTATTTTTGAAAGAAGTATCGATTTCATACAAAGAAAAATAAAATGGCTATTTCTGCAATTTTAAAATGTCAGAGAATTGAATTTAGGGAGACCAAAACCACTACTAATCTTGATGTAAAAAAATAAATTAGCTTAGAAAATCATAATCCCTTGCTTAACTTGGTTTTATATTCTTATGTCTTATGTATGCTCAGCACATTATATTGTTTAGCAAGGTTGCATTAATTACTAATGGAAATATATAAATTACCAAACAAAAGAGAAAACTTTTTGGCTGCAATACATTTTTGACGAAACATGCTGTCTTGTTTTCCTTTCTATTTTCAACATGTATAGAATTTGTTATTGCTCTCTTTTTCTATTCCTGCACCAGTGAAGACAGCTTAAATATTATGTACAAGCCCTAGAGGGACAGAAAAATTAATTTTACCATTTTTTAAAAAAATACTCTTTAAAATAACTTAAGATATTCCCTTTAAATTGAGCTGTTTATATTTTACCTCTCATCACACATCTACTCAGACTAAGGGAAAAAAACCATTATAATTTCTTAGGAAAGGACATATCCAAGCTTTCTAAATTAAGGAGTTTCTAGATCCAGTTGTCTGTAGAGTTGCTGGATCAGGGCCCACTATATCCTGCAGCTTGCATTAGTGACTGCGGGATAAAATGGCAAGAAGGTAAGTGGGTCTGGGAGGAAAAGTGAAAATAAAACAATGGTCTTATTTAGGTTCTTTGACATAAATAAGAATGAAGGTTCAGGAATGAAAATCCGCAGCAGCTCTTTCACTTGTTGTCCTTGTGAGACCTGCAAAAATGTTTGTGCCACTTTCATTTACTTTTCTGATGAATATTTGAGCACATAGTCAAGGCATGAACACTCAGCTCACCCTCCAACCCCATCACACCCAGACCTGTGTGTGGGTCCATCCAGACAAACTGCAAAAACTCAGTTCTCTATATTGGTATTAAGAACAGGGGACACAGCTGTGATCCTGAAGGGTACAAAATATGAAAGGCTAGGCACTCCTCTCCTCCTTACCCACATCCCATATCCATACTGCACGGAGACAGATTACCAGAATCTGTTCAAGTACTTCAGCAGTGACCACCATAAATATCAGCATCACATTTACCAGTAAATGCAAAGTTTCACATTAGACAAATAGGGCACAGCGTGTGGCAATATGTGCATATGGTAACCACCTACGGTTGGCCCAGTAATATTGCTAATATCCTCTGTTGCTGCATAGCCTTAAACAGCTGCTATTTCAAATAGCTGCTAACACAGGACTATTTACTTCTTTCTCATCAAGTTGTATAATTTCTCCCTACAAAATTACGCTGGCTGGAAGCCCAGGAGTGGCAACACTTAGCCTGGACCAGTCAAAGATTTATGGTCTGAGCATCCTCATTCATCAGGAATAAAAATTGATGAGCAATAATAACTTACTGGAAAATTGTCTGAACTTTCCCCCATAGCAGACAAACAGGAACTCCAAAAATACCAAATGCAAAAAATTCCGTGTGAGAGAGGTCTAGCTCATTATGTTAAAATCAGAATTGAATTTAGCTGTGATACTGCTAATACAGGCTGAACTATACCAAGCTCTGGCGGATGCCTCAATAGCAGCCCTTTGCTGAGCTGAGAGACTATTTTCTTCTGGGCTTTTTCACCCACTGGTTTGCTCGTGTCTCAGTAGAAAGAGAAGGTCTTATTCCTTCTTCTCATAGTGACACTTCCTGATAAAATGGCACCTGAGGGAGTGGCACTGATGATGGAATGATACTTTAGGAAAGTATTTGTCAGATAAATCTTCTATTAAGGAACAACTGAACCACATAATTTTCACGCCACTCAGCCAGATAATAGCCCTAGACTCAGCTATTGAATAAAAGCATGCTAATAGAAATAAAGGTCATTCTTAATGACTACTGGCCTGTTCAGAAAGTCAGGTGACACAGAAATTAACCCAGCTTGTTAAAAATATAGATTTTTAAAGAAGATTACTTAAACCATATGAGTTTAGTTATCTCTTATTTTAACCAAAGTGTCTGAACTTAAAGGACATGAGGAAAGAATGAAAGGTTTTGTTATTTTTTGCTGCAGTTTTCTAACTATTGACATCAGTGAAAAAGATCCTAAGAACAAGAGAGTCAGTCAGCACCTGTCGTCAAGTTTAAGCTCTTTCATTCAATAAAGACCAGGAAATATCAAAAAGCCTATGGAAAACAAGGGTTTCCCCAGGAAGTTTGAAGGCCTTTTGTTCAACAGTTTACTGTGAAAATTCTTCCACGGGCAAAGACAAGATATTCGGTTTCTGGTTTGATTTTTTTCCCTCCTCTTTGTTATGATTTGAACATAAATGATCAGATCTTCAATATCATGTGAAATAATGTAGGTTTATTATTTCTCTACCCAACCTCTGTGATGTCTCACAAGAAAAAAAAACAACAAACTTATCAGCGCAGTATCTGTCTTCCAGAAAACATGAATATCTATAAATGACCAATTTCTTCTGTGCATGTTCTGTGCAGCCCAGCATCTTCTGTGTTGCTGGGAAGCTGCTTTCATGAACAACTTCACCATCATATCACCATCTACTCTCAGTGTACATGTCTTTTCAACACTGTGCAAAAATTCACCACAATATCGACCTGCTACGAGATGTGCTATGCCTTCTCCTCAGAGGTGAGACCTCCACATCATCTCCTCAAACCTGCCCTGGCCAGCCTCTGCCTGGTGCTGGAGCACCTCTGCAAGGGGAGGCTGCTGCCCCTGCAGGATCTCAGGCTGTGCAGGAGGCCAGTGACCATTGGAAAAAAATGGAGAGGCCTGAAAATTAAAAAGGGGTGAAATCCATGGATGTGGTGGGTTGTCCAAGCAAAAATGCCCCCTGGGTTTCTCCTTCTTAAGGTGAGATTTGGAAAGGTAAGGTTGTACACTTGCACTGAAGGGATTTCTGTGGTGAACTGATGTGGGAGTTAGACTAAAAGATAAGTCTCTCTTCCCCATCTCCACTGACTCATACCTTCACCCTTTCACACTGGATGACTGCCATCCCAGGGCATGCTCTTGGCTATCACAGTGGAATCAACTGAAATTTCAACACTCAGATTCCTGTACTTGTTTTGTTTCCATCACTAATATCTGCCAGCCATCACAACACAAGGATCTCTTGTTCCCTGACAGAAGATACCCTTATTGAAATGCTTTGAAGAAAGAAGAGAGAGCAGGGAAAAGAAATCACCAACCCAGATGAGATTCATGCAAAATACTGGTTTAATAAAAAAAGCTCAGTCACCAGTAAAGTTAACTTGGCAGAATTCCTTTCTTTGATTATTTAAGCAGTTCTGACAGAAATATTCAACATCATTAGAAAGACTTCTGAACCCCCCCCACACCTTTCCTTTTTAGAGAAGGAGAAATCTAGAATATAAATCTGACACCTCTTAGATATCTAGATGCATATGAAAGGAATGGAGCATTTCCCAGTGATGTGTGCTCCTTAAGCAGCTGCAGCTTCTGAGGGGAAAAGTTGCGGAGAGAAAAGCATATACTATTGATGTCAAACTTGGGAAGTGATTTATGAACCTCAGAACATCAGAGATTGCACTAATAAACACGATAACAAGTTCAGATACCCAAATGAATGACAAGAAGCCCTTTTGTCCTACAGAACTGGAATGGAAGTCTGACACACACAGCTTCTGTTCTTGGGATTGAGTCATTTTCTGCCCACTTCAACTAATCCTATTAGTTAAAATACCAGTGCCAAAGTCCACAAAAATTGAAAAGAAAAAAAAGAAAATTGAAAGAGAGAGGACATAATATAACATAATTATTCTGTTTCCACAACCAGTCTATACATTTAATCACGTAATCTTCAGGTCTGTGAGTCATCTGCTTTTGGGGATCTGGCACACCTATTTTGCCATCAGTGTGATCCAGTGCTATATCAGCTCTATATTACACTCACATCTGCACACTAGATGTGTGTGTTGCAGTGAGGTGGGAAGACTTCTGGGGATGGCTGGCAGCACTCCTGATTTCTGCTGGGGATACAGCAGAAAAAGGTATGTCCTTTCCCTGTCTCCAACCTTTGTTTATTCTGCCTAGGAAAACACTGTTGTAGTGGCAGAATTTGGAGGAAAACCCAACTGTAGGAAAATCTCCAGGGCAAATGGCATGACATTTTTCACCAGAGAAGGAAATTCAAAGCTCAAGTGAAAACAAGGAAACTAATCTCTAAGAACAGGTACACTGCTGATTCTATTTTAACCAAGCCATGGCCCTTTTAAAATCCTGATTGCAGTGACAGTAATTTCAAGTAGGCTATTGGTTTAAAATCCTCCTATCTACTCTATAAGCTCAAAATCCAAAGTGGTCTTTGGTATTTGTGCCACTGAGGCATCTTTTTAAAATGTTGCCCACAGCAACAGCACCTTGTGTCATTATTCTAGATCTTTTCACCTATTGATCAGTTATCTTTTGCCCTTCTCTTTCTCCCCCTGGAGAGAGGGTTTCTTTTCATGTTCAATGCCTCTCTTTTTTAAACTAAACTTTTGTTGAAAATAAGCATGCAAAGTGCCAATGTTTAACTTACAGGCATACTAAATATATATAGTAAATGTCTTTGTGGGTGGTCTACATATGAGGGTACTAGTGCTTATCTTGACAGAACTGGGAATTGCCTCTCACAGCAAAGAAAACTTACCTGTCTAGGTATAAAATACATCTGCCCTAGACACTCAGGATTATGGAACACAACTGAGTAGTACCCATCTCCTTGGAAGCATAAAAACAATCCATGCCTGAGTTATAAATAGGCCTGGCACAGAACTAAAAATCATTTCTAAATGCATCTGCTGGTGAAGAAGGGACCATTGGCACCAGCATCAACTGCTTCAGGCCTTCACTGGTACTGACTTTACAAAAAATTTGGAAGTGTCTCAAATTACCTATTGTATGTTTTTCTCTCTAAATTGCTGTTTGCATTAGGCAAAGTTGTAATGAATAGTGGATAAAAAGAGAAAAATCTCACAAAAGAAACATTCCCAAACTACCAGGTCATTTTATTTTTTAAGAAAGCATTAAAAACATGCTTAATTCTTTGGATATTCCACAAACTAAGCTTGAAAGAAAACAAAGGAGAAAAGATTAAGGAGGAAGAGAACAAAGGGTAGAAAAGGAAGGTAACCTATTGGCCCTTTAGAAATAGAAAATGTAACTTAGATTATAGAAGAAAAAAGCAATCAGTGGAAGAATTATTAGACAATTATATCATTATAGACATCAGACCAAATTCAATGACAAGAGGATCACATTCAATGGTGCATTTCACTGTTGTGATAAATGCAACAATAATACTTGTAAATCTCTTTCATGACATTGCAACTATTTAAATAGCCCAAATTTTACAGAAACTTGCAAATGAAATATCAATGAGTTCAAAATACCATGACCATTAAAAAAAAACCTTAGTCACTTTGGGCTGACCATATGTAGAAAAGCTATAATTTCTAGAAAACAGTAATAAACTCTAGGCAGAATTCTCCCTGTCTACCAGGTAATTTTCAAATAAACTTGCTCTTAAATACATGTATAAAAAGACTTTATTTCTCAATAACCAAAACAAGGTTTCATTAAATCTGCAAAGAAGATTATGTTGCAAAATTTATGTTTCAGTTTTTAATCCAATCTGATCTCATTTTGTGACTACACTTGATTCCTTGGGTACATTTTTGACTAAAACATTTTTGGGGATTTATGTCACTCACCTCCAGACTTGTCAGTTGCAATTTAGAGGTAAATTGAATCAAATATTTTACAGACAGGATTTGAATACGATTATCCTCTATCACCATCTCAATACAATCTTGTCAGGTTAAACTTCAAAACAGAGTGCTTAATTAAACCAGTGTGAGGAGAAATTGGACCAAAAAAGAAATTACTGAAATTTTTGCAGAAATTATGTCGGTTGATCAGTCAGAATTTCACTGCAAATATTTCCCACACTCACAGGTTTCACTGTACACTAAATATTGCACCTGTCTATTAGATGCCTAATTTGACAGCCTCATATAAAGCCATCAATAATAGAAGCTCTGAGCTCTGTCATCCAGAACTGGTCAACCATCACAAACACTCAGTTAAATATCTCAGTAAATCTGCTGAACATTTCCTGAGACTCCAAACAAGAGTGTAAGGGTAAGGACTAGAGGGCACTATTCCAAATCTGTCATTCTTCCCTGGTTACAACTGGCCAAGTAACCAAGCACCAAACCCACCCTCCCCAGACCTCCCAAAAAGCCCCAGAGAAATTCAGTGTATTCCTAAATATTTGACTTTAAAAGGGCAGGCAATTTAACAGCCAAGCAACAGCCAATCAAAGCATTTCTGTATGGTTATGAAGCAATCCACCAAGATGTAAGACTGGAATAGGATTTTCTATTGCGCTCTGCAGTATGACCTGACAACTTTACAAGAAAAAGAAATCCTGTCTTATAAAATTCCATAGAAGCTCTTCATAAAAGAGAGCAAAACCTCTGAGAACAGCATGACCAGACACATAACACTACAACAAACCTGCTCCACCCCACTAAATCTCCTGCCACCCCCTCCCTAGAGCAGAGTACTGGGCACAGCTGTTTGCATGCTCAAGTCTGAGGCCAGTGACGGATCTGTTGCCGTCATTTCTCCGGGATCTGCCCTTCCAAGAAATAATCCTTATGCATGCTCAGTGCTAATGCTGGTTAAACCTCAGATGTTTTAGAAATGCCCTTCACAAAAGTATTCAAGGATGCAAAGTGAACAATATGTGAACAATAGCCAAAATACATCTTGGTCAAGATACCACAGGATTTGGCCAGGGTGGAAACACTAAGGGAGTAATCTCTTGGATGCTGTTTCAATACTTTCCTTTGGGGAAGAGACCAAGAAAAAGCAGAGGTATAGGGAATATTTCCAGATCCCATTTGTCATCAGAACTATAACACTTGTCATAGATCAGTTACTTTTACTACTCACTGCCTGTTCTTTTAAAAAGAAATTAAAATTTACAAATAAAATAACTGTAGGAAGATTACCCAAGTGCAGCTACCTAAGGAACAACTGAATGGTAGATTGTTTTTAGAATAAGATTGTTAAAAGACAAAGAAGTTGAAAAACCTTATTGCATATGAAATATGAGAGTAATTATGCAGAGAGATTTTATGTTGGAAATAAGAAAATTAACAGTAGGGAAGAAAATAAATGAGGGACCCTAAAAGAGAACATGCATTCTTGTCTTTGACACTCTGGGTAGTAAATATCCAATGTGCAGCAAGGTATTAACCTGAAGTCAGTAAACAGAGAAAATCTTAGAAAATCTAGCCTGAAATATTTCTGAGTTTGTGTCTTTACAATCTTTTCACATTACACCATGACAACAGCTCTGTAGTTGTCTGCGATCAACAACAAGGAATGACGTTTTCCAGCACTGAAAATCAGTTTTTCAGTGTTGGTACTACTATAAACACAACAGCCACACCCTGCCTCTAGGTCACCAGGATATCACTGAGCTTAATAGGCACCACTCCAGTAGCAGCCAATGAACTACACAAGATGCAATAAGCTGATGCCCTGAGGCCACAGGCATAATGGTGACTTGCTGGCTCTAACTTTATAATCTCTTTTATTATTGATTTTAACTGAAGGAAGTATAAAACAGCGGACGTAACCGCTATGATGGTATTTACTTTTTAAACAAGGATTTAGAGGTCCTTAAAATATGGATTGTTGACCTTATTGAGGGTCTATTATTGTCTCCTATACATAGGTCTTTGTTTTTCAAGCTCTGTATAGGCTGACCAGAGTCTACTGCTTGAAGTACTTCTTTGGCACTTAGTAGATCCCTAATATGACAAACTCTAATGACCCCTGAGAAGATAACTCCATTTTTTGAGACACACAGTGTAAAATACTGCAATGAGCTTTTGGAGACTTCTGCAGAGTCCTGTAGCAAACATGTCTGCCACACTGGGCTTTTCAGCCCACAGAGCTAAAAATGGACCCTTTGCTGTTGGAACAGTGTAGAACAACTATGGGACGCTGGGAGAAATTTCTACGCTTTCAGAAGGCCTTTCAGTTTGTTTTAGGAGCTCACCAACAGCGCTAGAGTATATATACTCTATTAGTCATGAACTCATGACCTGAAAAGTATCAGCTAGAAAAATCAAGGAGTTACAAAAAAGCAGAAATACTCTAGAAACATGTGAGTCAGAAGCAGCAAATAATTTTGTTTTTTTTTTAGTTTACCTTTTAAAATTGAAGTAAACATTGCAACACTACTCCCCCACCCAAAAAAGAGATACTTTCCCCCGCCAACTTGTATTCTAGAGGAGCACAATTGAGACCAATACTTTTTTTCCTTGAAGGCTCAATCATAAACACAAAGAATAGTTGTTTAGGATAGAAATACTTGCAAGTCCTTCAGCCTTCATAGCTAACCCCATGCATAAGAAGGTACTGTGATCAGATCTACCTCATTTATTCAAGTTTATTTTTGATAATAAAATTCAAAAACAGTAAACAAACTCTTGAAGAATCAAAGAAATACCTTTCTTATGTCACCTTCATTTGGAGTCACTTCACGTAAAAGAAGACAGACAAGAAACTCCAGTAGGAACAGACTACTTGCAGCAGAGCAGAGAGCAACCATTAGATCACTTTATTTAAAAATGTATACATGATGCAGAGTTGAGGCTACTGTAAATTGCTTTGTCTGGAATAGAATGAAGAGCTCAGCTCAGATAAGCTTTCAGAAAACTTTTACATGGACCCTATATGTACATCTCTCTCTTTTGGAACAGGTCTCATATTTCCTAAGGATATATTACCACCAGGAACTAGACGGAGGAAATAACATTGTTGAGTTGCTTCAGTGTAAATTGATTTGGTCTGTAAAAGGCACATCTTGGGTGCTGATGGCTCACCAGTAAGAGAATCCTTGGCTCAGGTCAGCCTGCAGAGCACTCACAGTGGGACCAGGCTGTGCACAGTTCCACACCAAGCTCAGAAATTCTCCTTTCCTGTAACTTTACACTCTGCACATTATCATAAACCTCCATCTCCCCACTGCTTACATAGCTTTTTTCCATATGAAACTATTGCATGAAACTAGTGCAATCTGATTTCTTCACAGCCTGAAAGGTAGACCTCCAGGTCTGTCACTGACTTCTGCCAAACCCCAGGAAAATAATTGCTACGTGGCACTTACCTCTCCTTCTCTGGGCCACGGCCTTCCATTCTGTGTGTATTTGCTTTGATTCTGGCGCTTCTTTTGCCCTCCATCAGCAAATTTGCACAGCAAAGGCTCAGTGGGGGCTGTGAAGACAAGAACCCAGTCTATATTAGCATCCCCCCCAAAGAAAGTGATTATACCAGCAACAGTAGTGCTTTGTAATACTGATCTTTTGAAGTAAAATCTTGCCTTCTGCAGATATTTTTTGCCTCTTTTAGCCTTGACTCCACTGGCAGCTGTTCTTATTAACTAAGCTTCAAAAAATATATACTGGCAGCCCTTAAAAGAATTTAGCAAATATTGTTGAAAAAATAATCAGCCTACGCAGAACGTTAAGTTGCTGTAGTGGAACAGTATAGTCAGGCATTAGTTCCGGCTAAGTTAGACACGTATTCATAACCAGCATTAGTGCGAGGATAAACACTGCTTTACTAAAGCAGCTCTCTGTTTTTAATTGTAAAAACTTTGCAAAAACCTGTTTAAGGAATAAGTGTTCTCACTATTTTGGTGTTTCTCAACATCCAGTCCTTTAAAAATCTGGCTAAACAGAATAAAATGGAGACTTTTGCCAAGCCCAGTCCAATCAGCTTTCTTTTCCTCTTAACTCCTCTTTTAAGCAAGTTGGCAGTCAAGAAAACTCTTTTCCTCTCCAAGTGAGATCTGGAGTGTGTGACTACAATAGTCGGGGTGGCAGAGTCCCAGGAAGAAAGGATAATCACAGCACTGCACACCCTAAAGGCAGCCAACAATAGGGCCCCCTAGAGAAGAAATTAACACACATCAAACCGGCACTACAGGAGGGGAACTTGGTGTCTTGGGATCTCTTTCCCAACTACCCAGCTTTTGACAGCCTCCTAAAACATTTTTTTAATCCAAAACTTTAATTACTCTGCTGGTGGGAGCTTGTCTCTCCTGCTTCATCCTTAAAAGGAAGGCCAAATTCTAGTCACTTACGTGTGTTAGGGTTGTGCTTTATTGCCTACATCAGCAGAGAAGTAAACCAATATTTTAGATTTCTTTCAAACATGCACTATTGCCTGTTTGAAAGAAATCTAAAAATCATGTGTCATGTCTGAGTCTTTTCAGGAATCTTTGAATTCCCAAGCATGATAAGTTCATAATTAACTAACCAAGAGTTTTGATGGAAAAACTAAGGAATCTGTTTTTTCCTTTCCGTTTCCTGTTTCTGGGAGACTACAATTGTTGAAAGAATACAACTGCAGAGACGTGAAGTAAATTGTTGGGTAGAGGGCCTAATCAAGTTGTTGACTTATTTATTTGTAATAAAAATTATCATTTGGTTAAGGGACAAGTTCATGTGGTATTAAAATGAGCTATACTCCATCAACCTCCTGATTACAGCCAATTCAAAATGGGTCAGAAAGTATAGATTAAAACTGTGATCACTTAAAAACTGCAACCACGAAACAACTCACGGAGCAAATCTCACATCAAAACCACAATTTTGCATTGGGACAGCGTCACTTTGGCTACTTCTGAAACTACAGCAGCTTTGTTTTTTCATCACCATTTTATCAGGCTAGTAATTTCCAAGGTCACTAGAAACTGAACTGCAGGAAACAATCCATTATTGGCAGAAAGCTTGACTATGTGACCCCAAGGTCCTTCCCCACCTCCGACTTTGATTACTGTATAAGATTTTTCTAGAAGCAATGCTCAGCCAACCATTTTAAATTTAAAATAATGAAGGTTTAAAAGCATCCAGGTGGCTATGGAGATTCTTTCTGCAGATGGAGAGACTTTACAGAGCTGATTGCCCTGCGCTTTCACTGGTTTTACTCCATGGCCTGATGCTGCATGATTTCAGAGTGGTTACTTAGAGTTCATTTGATGTGATTGTGAGGGAGGAGCAGGTGCTATGCCAGCATTAGAGAAAGACCCAATAAACATCACATCTGAAGCTTCAGAAGTTTTTTGTTTTAAGCACTGAACAACTACCAAGCAACATACAATACCGTCAGGAGGACCATGCAAAAACCATCTGCACAGTGGATATTTACACATGCCCTGATCATCTGCTATGAACACGTGTTATTAGCCCATGTACTGTGATGTGGTTTAACAAGCTAGGAAATCTACACATCCTCTCTCTCTATATTAGCCAACCACAAATAGTTACCATTTCTGGAATCCCCCTCTCCAGCATTGCCATCTGACCACCTCATAGTTGTTAATTAGTGGCTTCCTAAAGTTGATTGAGATCAAACAGAGCTACCAAACAACTTTACTAACCCCATCTAGAAAAAATGTGAAAAAATATTGTATAGATATTTAAGAAATATAGGAAAGAAGGTGGAAAAGGACAATACTCTACACAGGCAAGTCTCTGCATGGGAGATTATATTCCTCTACAATGAACTGAGGGTAATTCTGTGGATAAAATCAGTCTGTGTTGACCAACAGTAAAAAAGTAAAAAATTCAAAACAAAATGTTCTGAAAGACAGAGCCCATATAGTATGGTTTTGGATTGAGGATTTTCAGGGTTTTTTGTTTTTGTTTTCGTTTTTCCCCCTAGACACAGGCATGTAGCATCAAACAAGACAGAAAATTATCTTAATAACTCTGAAGTGGTGTAGGTCCTAATGGTTTACACCTGGAAACAATTATGGTAACCAACCCCTATTTATATATATATTTTATACAGATCTATAAAACTAAATTAATTATCTCTCTTCTTTCAGGACATAAAAGTAGAATGTAACAGTCTTGGGAGTTCAAAGATATTGCTTTAAGTACACAGAAGAACTCAAATCTTGGCTTACTTCAGCCCTCTAGAAATGCTTTGTAAGAAAGGTCCCCTAGGTTTTCCTAGATCAGATGCACCCAAATATTAGTACCATCATTCTTACTGGTCAAATATAGTAGCAACAGAAGATACCACAAAGACCACATCCCATTCCACCATACAAGCATAATTATTTCTGAGTAGAATTATTTTTTAATGGTTTCATTAGATTCTCAATGTGCTTCAAAAATAATAAACTTACTTCAGCCAAGAAAAGAATCACAATTAGATACCACGGCTATCAATTTAAAAAAGAAAATATTTAGGAACCAGTCAAACAATATCAACATTAGATGAATAAAATTTATGGGTTGCAATAGAAATGGTATATTTTACCCCAAATACTTCAGAAGGGGAGGAAAGAAAAAACCAGAATATTTTAAACTTCTGTTTCTTTCCCATTCCATGTAGACAGTCTTCAGTTTATGGACTGCATTTTTACTTTTCTCTTTTTTCCTCTATATGAACACACGGACTGAAAATAAATGCCTCTGTCTCTGCCTCTTCTCTCACCTTTTGTACTGCTGACTTAATAGAAAATGTAATTTGGATATCTGTAGATGTTCACATTTTGAAGTGATAAGCAGATCTTTTTGTATGGTTCTTGACATCCTCTAAGTTTTAAGCATATGTGGTATTTTGAAGCATATCTGGAAAATCTACTGTTGCTATTTTCCTGTAAAAAAAGTGAGAATTGATTCACTTGAAACAAATTTCAGGCTATTCCATCCTGATAAACTCTTCAAGATAGAAGGCACTGCTCTTTCATTGACGTCTACCTGACAGCAACAAACACAAATATCAAGAATAAATAACTGCTTCAACCTGAACAAGGTTCATTAAGCCATAACCCATTTTTCACGGCGAAGATTTAAATGCTTACTTCAGTTCCCATCCAAAGCCTTCTCTAGTTAATAAGACATAAATAGCCCTGAACTTGGCTTTGAGTCTTGAGAAGGAAGTGGGATCAAATTGATAGTGCTTCTAAACAGCATTTGCCAAGATATTCAGGGCTGCCTTAAGAGAGGGCAGTAGCTGCTAGTGTTCAGATTCTGTTCCCATGGAAGTCAATGGCTAAAACCCTATCTCACTTCAGTCAGGCCCTGAATTTACGCTAAGAGTTCAGTGGAGGTGAAAGAGAGAGACTGGTTTTATGTCAATCAAGCCTGTCAATATTGTTGGAGTTCCCTCAGGAGATCAGCTTCTCATGCTCTGCTACTTTAGATGGACAGATTGTACAGACAAACAGCACAGAACTGCCAAAAGGCTGTTAGTATCACCAAGAGCAACACTGGTACTTAAATAGCACAAAAACTTCTGAAGGAAGGAGAAGGGGTAGCAGTGCCCCCTTCTCGAATCTGGCAGTCTCTAAGAAATGTTCCAGCTCAGGAAGGGAATTTCAATTAAATTGGAGAATTCAACAAAATAAAGCAAACTAACTAATTCTGAATACGTAATTTCCGTATTCTTTCATTCATCGGAAGGCAGACACACTTGAGCTCCTACATGTGCAAGAATGTATATATTCATGAGCATGTGCTTCATAAAGGAAGATGAAAGCTGTCATTTGCATTTGGTGAGTCTTTTTCATTATTTCAGGTGCTCTGAAACTTTTACTTAAAAGTAAAAGTTACTGAGAAAAGCTTATTCCCCACTGTCATATAGCATCATCTGTCCAGCAGCGGCAAGAATTACATACAGAAAGGCAGTAACAGGGCATTTTTATGCATTTTAGCTGCTTTTACTATGAATATTTTTGAAGACAGAGTATTTTTGGCATGTCAGGAACAGTTTAATCTCTTCTCATTTTTTGCAACAACGAAAGTAACATTTTCAGTAAAAACAGCCATGTGCATTGTGAGCATTCACGTGGGCCTTTAGCCACTTCTATTTTGTTAATGTGAAGAAAAATAATTAGAAAGTCATTGGTATGACAATGAATGGTCAGTGCACAATTAATGATCTTTTTCAAAGTATTTTTTAATGAGAAAGTTGGATTAATTTCTTTTTCAGCCTTGGAAAATCCTCCTCCACAATAAAAAACTGTGCACAATAATAATTAGGTTCACAATTAGACAAAGAATTCATACTGACCAAGCTCTGATAACTATTTTAATTCCTAACTGCTTTCCAAATTTTAAGTATTTTGGTAACATTTTCATGTGCAAATCACACAGAATGTCTGATTGAAACACCCATGTAAGAACCAACCTCTTTGTCTGTTACAGATCAAACATTTGTAATCTTTAAGAAAAACTTCACCTTATGGTAACATCAAAGCCATTTTATAAGGAGGCAGTATTTCACAGGGAGACATGAGAGACACAGAAGCTGTGGAGCAGGGCAGGACAGAGCAAATTTAAGTTTTGATTTAATATCTGGGCTCAGATGGATGTAGCCAGCAGGACTATGGTATTTACAGAGCCTGCAGAGCTTATTTACAAAATGAATTTTGCTGTTGTAAGCTTTGAAAATGTAAGTGAAAAGTTCCAGGATCCCATCAATAGAGTCACTCTCTGCTCTAGTGAGTCCACTGGCTTCTAAGAAAGTCCTGCCATGCAATATTTGTTCATCCTAAAGTCATAAATAAACAAAACTTGAGCTTCAAGGAAGATTATAAAACAAAACCATAGCTATTCTGCTCTTGGGAAATGAAGATGAAGAATTACAAAAGATGGTACATGACAGAGAAGGACATGTAAGGACAAAGCGTTAGCTGAGTAAGGAAACCATAAATAACATGGCAAAAAACCACTTCATCCTATCTTGCATGGAGTTGTTAAAGGACAAAGTAATAGATTTTGTCCTAGAAGTCCATGGTACAGGATGTGATGTCACAGGAGAGACTCTAATTTACAAGAGTCAGCTTTTAACAGAGGTCAAGCCATGACAGCATATTTCATAGAATCATAGAATATCCTGATTTGGAAAGGACCCACTAGGATCATCAAAGTCCAACTCCTGGTCCTGCATGGAACAGCCTCAAGAATCCCACCATGGACCTGAGACTGTTGCTCAAATGCTTCTTGAGCTCTGTGAGGCTTGGTGTTGTGATCACCTCCCTGGGGAGCCTGTTCCAGTGCCCAACCACCCTCTGGGTGAGAAATCTTTTCCTAACACCAGCCTAGACTTCCCCTGACTCAGGTTCAGGCCATTCCCTTGGGTCCTGTCACTGTCACCACAGAGGAGAGCTCCATGTCTGCCCCTCCACATCCCTTCACAGGGAAGTTGTGGATAGTGATAAGGTCTCCCCTCAGTCTCATCTTCTCCAGGCTGAACAGACCAAGTGGACTGAGGCACTCCTCATTCGGCTTCCCCTCGAGGCCCTTCACCATCTTTGCAGATTTATCTAGCATTTTAGTTAAACTGAACTACATGATATTAACTGCATTGGTACAGATGATTATGAAAACAAAACAATGAGTTACCAATGCATTTTAGCTTCTATAATACATTACTTTACACTATAATTATAGAAATTGGGAGAAAAGCTAATAGAAAAGGACACCAAAGTGAAAAAATATAGGGCAAACATCTATTTGGGTAAAGAAGAAAAAGAAAGTGATTTACTTTTGATAAATTTTATCACAGCTTAAGTAATTATTTCTTGTTCACCTCTTTGTCTTAAATGGGGAGCAATCCTTTCATCTTTTTGTATAATAATTATTTCTAAAGAGCAAGAACATGTTAGAAAAGAAAAATAAATCTCAGAGAGAAATAATGTGTTAAGCACAAAGCTTGGACTTTTATCTTGTGAAACAGAAATTACTTAGAGGAGGTGGAACAGGTACCATATGTGTGTGTATGTTGGAGAAACAGGATGCCAACTTGGAAATGTAGAGCAGAACTTGTTGCAATCAATCTAAACACTCAAGCTACTGGGTGGAAAACTTCCGCTTAATCATATTGTTGCAGAAATGTCCATAAATATTTGTTAGAGCAGACCAGAAACTGGAGTCATCTTCTATAAGAAACTGCAACATTCATTTTACAGTCTGTTTTTTTTTTGTTTGTTTGTTTGTTTTGTTGGGGTGGGNTTTTTTGGGGTTGGGGTTTTTGGGTTTTTTTTTTTTGTTGTTGTTGTTTTTTTTTTTTTTTTTTTGATTTTTTTTTCTTTTCTTTTTTCATTTTCTTAAACTATTTTACTTTATAAATTTTCAATGGAACAGTGGACTAAGAGCATCTGATTCAGGCCTATTAAAGTGCTCCATTCCAATCTGCTGATAAGGAGGAACTGTTGTAAAGGTTACAGAAACAGATGCTTTAATATGGCATGGGAAGTTAAATCAATCAAAATAGCAAAAGTGAGATACAGTATAAATATCATGCTGAAATGTCGTAATATGATGGTCTATTTTTATTTTATCAAACACCATTTCTCAAACAACTCTAGTGCTGGTCTCTGTTGGAATGAATGCATGGTGAGCAAATCCAGAATAGAATTTGGAATTTTATCACGTAATTTTATTAACTATTAAATAATTATGAAATGCGCTGCACTTTAACACTGGATTCTGCCTTTATTTTAAACAAAAGACCTGAATCAGAGCTCACAGAAGGTAGACATTCTCACAGAAATTACACATTCTCATTCAAAGCCTCTCTACTGAACCCAAATTTAAATTTGATGCAAGCGTAAGCAAGCGCAAACTCAGGGCCATGAGTTTTGCCAGAGAAATCAGCTTCCTCAGACTTGATGATACAACAGAATTCTGCCCCATCCAAGGCACCCAGCATAATGCTGAAAAAATTCCAGCTGTTGTTCATCCTTTGTACACAGTGCTGTGACAGCCCTTCACAGCCTTTAACCACTGGATGAAAAGAAGTGGAAAGAGTGATTTATTTTGCAGTTTTAAAATTTCTCCAAGAGTGTTTCCAGCAAAAGAGTAGATCTTTTTACTGAATGACAGTGCAACCAAACCAACTAAAGAAATCATTTCACACACCTATGCTTAAACCCAGTGGTTTTTTTTCTATGACTTTCAAATAGGACCTGTTACAAACTGAAATTTAGGGCACATTCCTTTAATGTGCCAATTCTAATTGCAAAACATGGAATTCAGCTGGGTTAATATCTCCTCCAAAAAACACTCTGATAGACTCCCTTGGATTCATGCCTCATTGGAAAAGCCATGTACAAAAGAAGTGTCATGTTTTGAAGAGAAGCATTTGTTACAAGTCATTGGAATCACTCCATATATTATCTGTGAGATAGATAATAAATAAGTATTGAACTGTTAATTTATGTTAAATAAGGAAAACCTCTGACTTGGTCAGTCATCACTGTTGAAAGGTGAATGCTTAAGAAACGCACCTTCCCCTGTCTGAAGAATTTTTGTGTGGAACTCATGTGCCCAAACTTCCCTGTTTTTCTATCCTGCCAGAGTAACTAAGCAAGACACTGAAGAAAGAAGAGTCTGTGTCTATGTAGCTGTTCTGGAAACTATGCAAGTAATCAGTAGAATAAAGATTTATGATAATACTATGGTTCCCCTCAAGAATTTCTTCCCATTGACAAGAGCTGACAACTGTGAACAGCTTTTCAAAACAAACCAAACAAAACAACAAAAATTATATTTTTTATGTTTTTTTATAGATTTTGCAAATACTAATTATTGTCTGGGATTCTGACTTATATAGTTAAAAGGAAAAAAAAAAAGAAAAAAAACAGAAGGGTCACTTGTACCAGTTTTATGCTATTGATTTAATGCATCAGCTGCTCACTGGACTACATGATCAGCAGGAGCTAATTCCTCCAAATAAAATGAAAAAAAATCCAAACTTAAAATATATTCCTGTATTAAAAAATAATTTAAAAACTTTTTTGTGTCTTTCATCATAAATTTCTAGATCATGCATGATTTGCCACACAGACACACACTTCTGCTGAGTGTGACAAGGAACTAATAGAGATCAGGCAAACAATGTCCAACCCAAGATCCCAAGATCCAGTGAAGTTGATGAGAACACTTTCAATACCTTCAGTAGGTTGGCTCCTAGCCTATGACTCGAATTGCAAGTAAATATGACAGCAGTTGCCCTGGAATATATCTTACAAACTTTGTTTTCATGTTTTATTTGGTCTTTAAACTTAAAGCTGCAATCCCTTCACATGGGCAACATGCAAAGAGAGTGAAGACGATGTCTAGCCTGTCACCAGAACCAGTTTTCAGAAAAAAAAAAGTTACAGTGAGGTTCTGCTGTCTTAGTGTGTTGCTCATCATCCCAGAGAAGCATTAAAGCTGAAAATTCATACATTGAGGCAGTGAACTAGAGGAGAGGTCTGAGTTGTATCACATTTTTAAACCAGTAGCACCCTGACTTTCATGAATGTGGTCCATACTGGTGCTCCTGAATCGACTGTGGTTGATTCACCAGCTGTGTGGGGTCCCAGGACTCCAGTCTGCAGGTAGAAGCTCACGGAGGAAACCTGACCCTCTAAATGTGAATCCAAACCCACTCTTTAAATCCCCCTCTGAGCTTTCAGGAAGATTGTCCTTCATATACGTTTTTCTCCTCTCCCATCTCATAAGTTACTTTAGTTGAATGAAAATGGAGATCTTGTATTTCTTACTGTTCAATTATTAAGGAACAGCAACAGAGTTGGCTTCATCTGAAAGGCTGAGCGATTTTTAAATGATCTCATGTACTGTAATTTATAATGGAAAATCAGGTACAAATAGTGTGAGATGCTTTCTAGTTCCTCTCTAATGGAAATAAAATGAATCCCTAGTAATGGGTGACCCTACTTGCTTCTGTGGTCACCCCTTTTACTTTTTCAGTGTTCTCTTTAGTAGTCTCAGGAGAAAAGAACAAATGCAAAGCTTTTATCCAAAGCTGCTTCACAAAACAATAGCTCTATGCTTCTGCTATAAAATCTATTTCTGCTATTCTCAGAAACAAATATTATTGATCACAGAGACTTTGCTATTCCCACTGAGAAAAACTTACTTGTACTGACAGTCCAGAGATAAAATTATTAGAATTTATGCTGTACAAATTATTAATTCTGGTTCTTTTCATAAAAGGTTATTTCATGTAGCTGTTTAAGCATTACTTTAATAGCTATTATGGAATCTATTTATTTTATATTTAATTTTATTATGTTCTGAATTAGTTTTTACTTTGTATTTATTTAAATAAACCAGAACATTACCATCATGTATTCCTCTATATGACACTGCTAGAATTAACACTGGAGAGTCAAAAAAGCTCGTAAAACATGTTTTCAATATAAATTAGGAAACCAGGACAAATGTCTCATGTAAATGCAATGATTTCTTTCCACCAGAATAATGACAATTGCTGTACATACATATATAGCTTTTAATAATTGAAGTTGAGTGTTGGGATTCCCTGCTTACACTCCAACACATGTATACTATTAATATCCAGAACAGCTTATGCAACCCAGGGTTATACTGCATGAGGAAAAAAAAAGCTTCAGTTATGACCATTAGCCTATTTAATTCACATGAATTTGTTCTAATACTACTTTTTTTTTATTTTTCCTAGTTAGGGAAAGACACATTTTCTGTGTGTTTGTGAATGACCTCTGTAATTAAAAAAAGTGGCTCTATATATAGAATGCTGACACTATTTGCAGCTCTACTCACAGCTTGTTAAAGAGTAGCAGTAGAAAATATATACAATCAAAAAAAATTTGGTTTGGGTAAAGATACCCTGTGTGTTGTCAAAGTAGTAACATGACCTTCTTGATATCTAAGTTGAAACAATCTATTTCTCAAAGCACTGATTACTGTGGATGCATGAAATATTCCAGTGTAAATGTAAAAATAAAGCTAATTTTTAACCGTCTATCAATGTGTTGAAAAGTTTTAAAATATTCAGCAAAATTCAGACCTTTTTTCTCGGACTGCCTAGTGAAAATCCTTTTATTTAAATCAGCTCTAATTAACACACATTCTAATAACAACTGCTGGGTGCAGCAGCAAAAACTCCAACCACTGATAATTTGAAACATAGCTCAGCTGTATCATTTTGCTATTAGTCTAAGGAAGAAGGAAAATCTGAAGGAATTTTTTTTAAAATTTATTGCCCTTCTTTCATTTTATTCTCCTGCATTCACTGAAAGTTATAAGAGCTAAAAGAGAGCATTACCAGCTTTTTCACTTCAATGCAGGAATAACTTTAAAAAGTGAATTTAACCCTGACTGTGAAAAAAACAGGGCTGGGTATAGGTTCCAAAGAAGAAAGCATTTAAAAAACACTGACTGACTGATTCTTAAAGGCAGGAGCTCATTTTGCTGTGGTAGAGAATAACCAAGTCAGGGTAAACACCTTGGATAGAATAATTTGTGTACCACAAAACCTCACTGCGTGCTCTCACCATCTTCTTCTGTAAATGGGTCCAAAGGGAGAAAGAGAATCCTTTGGAAACAATACATAAGTAAGGATGTTGATACTCCTTACCTTTTTCTCCCCAGAAGAAGGGGTGAGCAGCAGCTCGGAACAAGGACTGCAAACTACATAGAACCCATGGGACACATCAATACCCCTTGCAGGTCCAGTCTGATGCACTGGCTGCTCTTCCTGGCAACTTCCAAGCCCCAAGTCTGAAAGACAGACTTTTTTAGGTAGTAATTGTACTGAATGTATGAGCACCTGAAGGTAGGGAGCAGATGTGGCACAGGCACTTATGCGCTAGAAAAGGAAGATAAGACCTTGGAAAGAAAATGCTCAGTAACTCCCATTTCCTTGAAGGGCAAGAAGGCAGAAAGGCCCTGTAGCACACAACCACCTGGAGCTCCTGTCAGGACATAGAGGCTTTGCACCAGCCTGAAGGAAGCCTCTGCCTTCAAGGTACAAATGTACCTGTGGTTTCCATGACAGAGAACTGCACAGTGGATTTGCTGGGAATTTTCCACTAAGTCACCTATTTATGATGACACTTTATCCAAGAGAAAGACAAAAAAGTGAAATTAAAATCTTTTCCCAAGACAATGGAAGATCTTACTCATACTTCTTAGCTCTTTTCAAAATGTGTTGATGATACCCACACTAATCTAATGTGCTATGACATAAGAAAAATTCTATCCCTTGCAGCTTAAAAATATTTTATTATCATCTGAGACAATATCCTAGAATATTAAACAGATAACACTAAACCTTTCTGAAATTTTCAATTGCAGAGCTCTCAGCTCAGAGTAGACAAGGAAGAAATTTACATATTAGAGACTGAGTGATCCACTATCTTCAATGTTGTAATAGGTTGCTCAGAGATTTTATGAAGGTCATACTTTGCCATGCACCCAAAAATTACAAAAAGAGTAGGATTTCAATGCTAAGGATGGCAAAGTAAAAAACCAGCCCTCTACTCCTACAGTTAAAAATACTGGAATAATCAGAACATGAGAGAACCAAGCACAATAAGGAAGAATACATGAAAAGGAAAGAAAGGTATAGAAATATGCAAAGAAAAACCCTTTAACAGAATGAATGGGGAATAGAAAATGAAGGGAGAGCAGTGTTTCTGAATTACAATGTTCTAGCTTTACCAAAAAGCAAATGCAATTCATGTCCTCCATTTCTGGATGACAACAGGGGCCTTCACAAGCACTTCACAGAGACTGCAGCAAAAAGAAAATTCTAGCAGAAATGGCTGCCTAAATGTCACTGCCTATAGCAAACACAAGTTTATAAAAGATGTAGCTTTATCTGAAAACAGAAAAGGAATACCTGTTCTGTTGCACTGTAAGGAACCCGTAAAGGCTGTGGATGGTCTCGGGGCAATTTTTTGGCATCAAATCACTAGAGAAACTGGGGGAGACTACTTAGTCTCCTCTACACAAAAATACCAAGGTTCTGTTATCGAAGTCAATTCAAAAGCTTATCTCAAAACTCTACAGATGAGTCAACACTTACATGCCACAGAAGATAAAATTAGAGATGACTACATGAACGATGAAAAAGCAAAAACCTCTCTTCCAGATAAATGACATTAGGAGAAATAGTAATTATTGCTTACACCAAAGCACATCAGTTTTTAATGTTTTGTCCCCATTTGAGTGGGATCCTTCTTTGGTTTACAGGCACATGGATGCAGCTGTGCTGGCATGATGAGTCTGTGTGCAACTCTATGGAAAGTGTGATTGTAACTTAACAGCAGTATCAAAGTCTGGTCCGGCAAAAGCCATTTGCAGCTGATGTGAAACAGCAATTTTCTTCAGAGCAAATTATTTCATGAATCAGCCAGCAGGGAGTGACAACATTCTGCTGCCAGTGACTAAGTGTATGACCTCTGGGTTGTAATTTCCACCAACTTAAGAAGAGTTCATTGCAAATATGAGTATTTTTCACTCTACTGCTAAGAGAAACGCTAATCTGGCTCTTGGTTTCCTTTCTTCTTTTTCCTTTTCTTTTTTTTTTTTTCTTTTTCCCTTTTTAACAGTTTTATTGCTTACAATGTAGTAGTTCCCTGGAGACAGAAAACAAAGTTTAGAACAGGTTGCTAATAAAACTTGAAGACAACACAGTAGAGTAAGAATTACAGGGCAACAACTTTTCTACTTCAAGCGATGTGGCAGGCCTAGCAGAGACCTCATGGCTTTCTCCTGTCATGAAAAGGCAGGTTAATACTGAACTTTGCACCCTGACTAGAGACAAGCAAATGAAGTGAGAGGGAAAAAACGTTTTTGAGATTGCTTTCTGATACAGAACCAGAAGAAAAATCCCAGTCCTGAATACAGTGAGAAGAGCAATGAGGCATTTTAAATGAAGGGTGAGGTAAAGACCAAGTGATGAAAATATGAGTATTGCCCAAATTATTAAATTTTCTCCAAATATTTCAGCTAGGATCTGCACACAAATAAAATTTCCAGCTATTGAACCACAATAGGCTGATGTCACTGATGCTACTGATTTAATACAACATAGTAATACTGTAGTGCTTTATGTGAGTTGGTTGTAACAATAAACCATGGTAGAAAGTGCTTTTATACCCTTAACAGAAGTGTTGAGGAGAGGAAAAATGGACTCCTAAATTTTATTTAGTATTGGGATTCCATTCGATTGTTGATCCTAAAAGGAGTGACAACCAGTGGATAAAAGAGCTGTCATGAAGCCACATTTGTAATTCCTATGTAGTTCAGTTCTGCTTCTTGGGTTGTTACCAGTGAGAAGAACAAAATTTCAGGCTCTAAAGCTCAGCTCTGAATTGAAAAGGACAAGATCCTCATATTGATAACCAGTGACTCTTAGACTCTGTGGCAAGGGTGGAGGAAGTTGTATTGAAAAGGCCAGCATGGACTTGGTGGTGGAGCAGGAGATGAAAAATGTAAGATTTCTTTGTCTCCACCTCTGTCTGAGATGACCTAAGAACTGGACTACTGGGACATGTGCCATATGATTAATGTGGAACTATCAAACTGTGCATTCAGAAGGACAGAGTCATATGAGATTTCCTGGAAACTTACTGGTTGGCTACACAGTATATGCATGGGGTTTTTAACTAGCCTGGACAGAATACACTACTTGGGCTGAAATACAAGCTCACGTGACATCAGATGAAATCACGGTGACCCAGGCCTCAGCACAGCCTGTTTGCAACAGACTGCTTTGCTTTGCTAGTGGATAAGTAAAGATGAAAGCACATTTAGGCAAAAGCTTTTGCATTTAGTGAATCTATGTGCCAAACCAGAATAACGTTGCATGTTTGCTCCAGGAAGACTTGTTTTATAGTACCAGAAAAAAAATGTACTTATTTGAAATGGTCAGCTTAGACCAAACCTGCTTATTTTTATTATCACTTTTTACTGTGTTTACATAGCATATAAAATGAGCACAGAATTATTCCAGGTTAACCCTTTATCTTTTATTCCTGCTTTGTAATACCCTTGTAGAGAGCCTTCTCATACAAACAGAACTATTCTTATTATGTTCTAGTGCTGCAGGATTAGGGTACAAGCCTGCCTATGTAGCTCTCAAGCTGTGCCATGCCATGCTCCTTCAAGGTACCTTCTGCTGCCACGTTTTGCATACTAAATAAGGCAGAGGTTTTTACAGTGCTTATCACTGACTTTGTTTGCAAACACCTTACAAGCACTAATGATTTCATTCTCCCAGTAGGCAGTGAAGTATTTCCTTTACTTCACAAAGGGATGAGATACAGCATGGGGATAACGCAAGTTGTCCAGTGTCACAGTCACTGAGTACAGATCTCCTGAGTTGCTGTGCAGTATTTATTCACAAGTTTACCCTTCTCAAACAGTTCTGCCTAGCTGCACTATTTTCTCAGCCTCATTTCCCACTTCAGCCTATGACAGGAAAAATCTTTCACTGATCCAAGTTTTCTATGCCACCATCAGCTCATTGAACTGCTTTATCAGAAGGCAGCCTGATCTACAGTACTCATTCAAATTGAGCTTGTAATGATAATAAGGACTGGATGCAATTATAGACACACACGTTTCTCTATACATGTTTGTACATAACATATGTGCATGTACATATCTATATTATCAGGTGTCTGTAGAAAGTTATCAAATACAGAACGTCAGAACAGTCTATGAGCAGTTATCTAAAGCTTCAAAGAAACCTGTTTATTCACTGTAATATTTAGTTATTTCCAGGCTCACACTCCTATCTATAACCCTAGAGGGCAATGTCACCTAAGAGGCTGTGCTCATGTCCATGTCATCTTCATGTGAAGGCAAAGATGATGCTATTGCAAAGACAGAAATAAAGTTGTACTTAATAAAATTTTCCGTAATTAAATATAGACTTGTCCCTCTTTATATTCAAGAAGTTTTGAAGCCCCATTTCCAGAACAGCAAAGTACAGTTATTATCCCAAATTTACCTACCTTCACAAACCTCTGGGATTTTCCTACTTTGTCCCAATGACAAACAGTGTAAGGCATAAGTAAAGACAAATTCAAGACCCTAGGGTCTTAGAGAACAGCATGCAGAAAACTAAATCACAGGAGAAACTTGAAGGGAAAATAGAGCATTCATTTTCTTCCCTCCATTTACTGTCTTGCTGCTTCACCACTAATATTCTTTCTTCAAAGCTAAGTTTCCTGTTGACAAGGCCTACTTCTATCCCCAGGTCTCACTCCACATTTACTCTAAACATTGTTCAAATTGCATACTATGGTGCTGCCAACTCTGGCGGACATCATTTCAATGGTCTCCTCTTCATGTACAAAATGAAAGCCCTCACTTCAGCAACAATGTTCCAGCTCTGAACAGAAAATGATGTTGTGGTGAGGAAGTTTTCCTGCAAACCTTGTCACAGAGCAACCGCCTTTTAAATTCAGAATAATGCCGTATTATTGCTCTATTGATGGATTTAGCAGCCTGGATTTACTCTGTGAAATATGAAAAAGAAGGCTTCTGTTGTTTGTTTCCTTTTTGTTTTAAATGATTGATAATTATTTCACAAATGTCTTCCCCTGACATTTGATTTGCTAGATAATACACAAACAAACAGTTTCTAATGGGTTTGCTGGCCTTTTAACCTAATTTCTTTTCTCATTACTTTTCATTTTATTTCCAATTCCGACATAAAATCTGTTTTCCAGAAGATTTTTGCATGATCTGAAGTTTCCTCACTTTGATAATATACAGAATGATAGTTTAAAATAATGACAAAGCCAAGATCAATGACAGCAGAGAAGTAAAGTCGACCCATATTTTTAGCTTTTCTTTGTCATGTTGAACTCTTCCACATGCATTCTCTTCAAGAAAGTTCCAAAATTATGATAGAAATTAATAATAATTTTGGGTATGTTAACCTTTAAAAAAAATCTGTTGCATGAAAACAGTTAAGTGAGGACAAAACATGAGAGTTCAGCGTAAGAACAGATGTTTTTCTGTCAAGCTACTAGCTGGCAATGTAACTGCATTGCAAGGCTATATTAGCTAATTATTGGTTAGGGAGATCACAGAGATAATCATTAAGAAATGGAAATTATATTTTTTACATTTTTATAACATAGAAGAGGAAACAACAGCTAAAACATCAGGGATATATATATGAGTGTACACAAAACAATGAAAAAATCTCAGTGTTAATGGAAGTAGTGAATAAGAATTCCAGTACACTCACTAGTTGCAGTGGCAGTGACTAACAAAGTCCAGTAATTTACTTGCTATAACATCATTTACACTCTTTGGAACAAAGCATGTTGTAATAGCAATTGTTCTGAGTGCATCTTTGGGATTGTACTAAATTACTCAAATTTTATCTGTATGAAGAATTACACTGCTTTTTTTAGTTTTTCTCAGCCAATATAAATCTGTTGAAGTCTGCAGGACCTTGTGATTATTGGTCTTATGGCACTGCACGTCCACCCACTAGTCCATTCATAAATGCATGAAAATGCAGGTTGTCTTTCTAAAGAAAACTACTTAAAAGTTTAAAGGACAATAGCCTTTTGTGTCCTTTGCTGGAATCCTACGTGACCAGGAGGGAGACAAAACTTTTTTTCCAGTGAAGATTCTCAATATGCCATGTGTATACCACCATTCCTTACAAAGACCTACCAAGATTTCCTAGCACTGCATTAAACAAATCAAATGCATTTTTGTATTGCTATACTATTCAAAAGATTGTTCCCATGCTCTAAGACTCAGAATGGAAGAAGCCTTCTGAAAAAGAAGTCTAAAGAGAACACATCCAATCTGCTATTTAACCTATTTTTCCCACTCTTAAGACTTCTTTTTTTTTTCCCCCCAAGGTGTGGCTCTGGTTAGAAAGGATAACACAATAATGATCTCCAAGCAACAATACCTGTATTGTAAAATGGCAATTTATTCAGATGTCCTTTCCAGTGTAGCCAAAAGAAATAACCTGACACACTAATGGACAGGTTTCTATTTAAACAAAAAAGAAAAAACAGAAGTCCTTAAGCAATAGCCTCTAAAAAACATGTTTTTGACTCTTCTCCTTGAATTCCACTGACAAAAGTAATAAGTGAGGTGACAGGAAACCTGATATTAATTCTGCAAGTTCTAACTAGATGTGCAAGAGATCTAAGCTCAAGGAATAGAGCTCAAATGCAGAGCAAATAGGCAATTATTCTGAGCAGAATTCTGTGCCTGATGATGACTTGCCTGTCTCCATTCTCTGGGGTCAGTTCTTCAGAGACTGTAATCTTCTATGTTGATGCCTATATTCAATCTTAATGCCTGACACTGAGCGATGGCAAGCTGTTGGGATTCTTGCAAAATTCACTGTTAATAGGTTTAACTCGGTTGCTGTGTCTGCTGGGATATTTCATAAATACATAACCTATGCTGTGTGATCGGAATAATTAACTTAAATCACACTGAGTACACATCTCAACGCAGCTATAAAACTTTTGCCATCTTCTTTAGCCACTCATCTTCTTAAAATAATAAAAGCTGGTAAGAAGGCATGGAGTGATTTCTCCTCCTTTGCGTGCATTCATGGCGCACTCACACAGCTCCTGCCTTTGTGGTTCTGAGGTTCTGAAGGCATCCAGATATCAAAAAACATTTTTTTTTCCACATGCTGGGATGGCCACAGTTGTTCTCTATTGTTTGTATGGACCATGCTACAGAATATATGCAAGTTTTACTCAGAAACTGAAAATTCTTGTCAGAAAGAAAACTTCAGATTTTGAATGAAAAAGTTTTGAGAAAGAAAATCCTGCTGCAAATGTGCTTTTCAAGAAGCTTAAAAATTATCTATCTGATTTTTTCCATTATTAATCTTCTCCTTCTTGGTCCTCTCTTTCCCAAATGCAACATCTGCTCTTTTTGTTAGCATATGACATGCAGGAGGTCTGTAAGGCCTCTCCATGCATAATGCAATTGCTATGGCTTCTGACCTATCTGAACTCTGGCATTTGAAGTGGACTGCATTCATTTATATGAATGGACCTCCATGACATGGATCTCAATGATCCACCAGTAGCAACATTCTCAGTATTTGCATTTCTTGCATTATTGTATTAAATAAAAGGAGGAACATTACATAAGTTCCACCCCAAGGGAGAATGCTTCAATTTCTTGTGCCAGGTGTCTGACACATGATTCAAGCATAGTAACCCCATGCATGGCTCCTTCCTCTAAACCTACCTTCCTTTTTTCTGCAGTCTTCCTAGTTCCTTCAAAACTAAAAAAGCATCCTGAATAAAATATATGTTCAGAGGTACAGGACTATGACATGATGTAAAGTGTTCTCACTCAGTCCACATGAGAGAATCCCAGGGGGATACTCAGTCTGCTAAAAACAATCTTGCTGCAATATCACTACAATGCAATCTTCATTTCCAATCCCAGCAAAACATATGCCTAAAAAATGTTTCCTGAAAGCTGGATCTCATCAGATCTTCTCATAAGAGTTAATGTGGATTTCCTATCATCAAGAACATGAGAACATTGGCCCCAGAAACTCCACAAGGTTAAAAAAGGAACAATCATACAATTTAAGTTTTAAGATCAAATTGACAATGGTTGTGTTTGTTTTTAATAGTCATGCCTAGTTAATTCCCTTCAATTAGCAGTTGTTGAAACTTTAGTTTGAATTAGAAAAAATGATATTACTAACTAATTTAACAATGGTTATTACCACTTAAGTCTTTCAGATGTGCAATTACGCAAATCCACCAAGCACCATTCTGACTATATTTTCACTATTTGGCAAAAATTGCTGATAGAGGAATGAATTTACATAATGGCATCTGCTATTTCATTTACAATTTTTATTTCAAAAATAAGGTGTGTGTAAAGTAACACTGTTCCTCACCTCCAATTTTTGCCATTTTAATTTTTTCCTACTTGTTTAGTAAGGATGCAAACACAGGACTGTGAATAAGCAAGGAAGCAAGAACACAGCTTAGGATATTTGCCAGTACTGGCATCATTTCCAAAGTACATGCTTCCTGACATATGCATACTTCATTAAAGACATAGCCAGAACATAAATGCAGATCTAGATACAATAAAACTTTCAATTTTTGGTGTACCATGAAAATGCATATGTTTTACAAAACTGAAAGCATAAAAACAAAAATTGAGATATTCATCTCAATGCTCTCTTCTGACTCCCTCCTCCATTTCTCCTGAGTTAAGTATTTGAAAATTCTGGGGTCTTCAATACTCTCTCAAATTAACAAAATACTCTTTCAAATTAACAAAATGATGCTTTATCTTTACAACCTTGCTCTACTGCATTTCCTATCAGTTTGCACTGTGTATTCTTCTGATCAAATTCCTTACCAGTCCAGTTTTCTATATTGCACTGAAAGACTTCATATTTGATGACACTGTATTTTCCATTACAGTTCTTGACTACTTACTTGGTTGAGTTGAGCATTACAACACTTAATGAGTCAAAAGTAAAAAACTTGACTAAAAATTTCTTCATGTTTCAATGACCTCAATTACACTCACAGAATAATGCAAAGGAAAAACAAGGAAAAGAAGAAAACCACCCTAAAGGCCTAAAAGGACCATTTTATTCCTATAATTCTATGGCACAGTGGGCTGAACATCCTGTCATCACCCTCACCATTGTTACAGACTTGAATTACTGGAACACAAGGTAGTTTATGGTATTAGCTTCCCTACAAGATACAAACAAAGTGTTTACTGCTGAAGTACAAAACTAGAAACAGAGGACACCTAAGATAAGACAATATTTGGCATTGTTCTTTATGCACAAATAATGTAACTCATCAGTTTTCTGGTAGTAGATACACATTTCACAAACAAAGTTTTTAGGATGGATCACCAGGAGAAGAACCATGATAGGGACTTTCAGAGGCTTCTACATTCTAGATATACTCAACACAAACTAAAAGAAAAAGAAAAACAATACATATTTTACAGGAAATATAGACCAAGGAAAAGGTGTTAAAACTCAAATGAAAGTTAGTTTAAATTCACATTCAGGACCATAGAAATATATGAGGTTTTTTGTTTGATCACAAGAAAGGAAATTTTTGTGATTTTCATTCAAGCAAGAAATGCTACAAAATCACATCCCTTTGGACAGAAAAACAAATACTTTGGAATAAAATAAAATACTGTACTTTTGTCTGGTTCCAAGTTTTCTGTTTGTTTTTGAATTTTCTGTCCTTGTTCTAAGTCCTCTTTATTATTTCAACTTAAAAGTTTCGTTCTCATTTTTAAAGGGGAAAAAATCAGCACTTCCTTTAGAGGCTGGCAACTCTTCCTGAGTTCTGCAACTTGTGCCCTTGTCCAGAGATATTTAACTTTGACTTCAACTTCTCCTGCTTTGAGTGACAAAATGAAAATTAGATCAAAGCAGCTGGAGTTCAGAATTGTTGTTGTTGACACTTTCTTTGTGAATTCTTTCTCTTCCCATTTTCACCCAAGATAGTTCTTTTACTTGTTCCCATTTTTTTTTAATCAAAACATTTCACTTTTATGTATCTGCAATACATTGTGCAGCACAGCTTCTGGATATGAAAACACTGAATCTGTGTTTTAACTGACCATATGAAATAAAATTAAAAAAAAAGTTATGAAACATTTTACAAAATGGTTTTTTACATTCTTTTGGCACTTTGGGACTAACTTTAATTTTAAAGTTGAACAAAGAACTATTTGCTATTCTCCGTGGAGACAAAAGCGAAGTTAGTACACACATTCATTGCACATACTTAAATATACACATTTATACCAAAATTCAGAATGATTCAGTAGTCAACTGCTACTTGTTTCACCTCTGTATAGAAAGAATTACAGAAATAAGAAAAGACTCAGTAGGTCATTATTCAATTATCACTAAAAGTGGTGGTAGCAGTGTGTACATATTGCCTTGGAAAATACCAATATAATATCCATGCCACACAGAGTACACTCTAAATTAGGGAGACAATATAATGAGAAATGCATAGAGCCTTTGAATAGCACATTTGCCCATTAATGAAAATAACCATATTCCATATAAACACTTCTTGGTTTTTTTTTTAACCTCCTTTAAATTGAAACATCTTACCACACTACAGCATGACTGCTATGTTTGCAAAGACATTAACATCAAAAAAATCTATGTAGGTGTTTATTTCTGCTTGTAGCATGCATTTAAGAACTGCAAAAGAACAATGAGGCTAGAGCCAAAATTCTTTGAAGCCTATACATTCAATGTCAATACTAAAAACTGTTTAAAAATACGGCTGAGATCTGCTATTGCCCTTTCCATTTCAAGCCAAGCTGCTAAATACTATTTTGGTTTTCTACTTAAATGACGAAAACTTGCTTATGTTATAATTACCCTGAATATTCCTTTACTTCACCTTCTGTTAAGAGGGATAACCCAGGATGTATTGATTTCACACAGGTAACTGGCACTACCTAGAGTACAGCATCTGGTGGATCAATCACTATCACCACAGTGGCACGTTACAACTGAGTCCTGGGTTTTTGTGTTCACAGCACAAAGTAAAGATACCTTATTACAGATAAATTACCAACTTCAAGCCAAGTATGCTGTGTTATCACATGTTTTATTATAACTCGTGAAACCAGACTATATTCAATGTGCTGATCTGCAAACTGGCTTTCTGAGGGAGGAGATGGGGGAGTCTCATTTCTCTGCCAAAATGAACTATAAGAGAGAGTCATTACATCCGAGTCCATAATAAAAGATTGTGCAGTGCCATCCACAGTTCATGTAATTTTTTGTATTTTACTGCATTCAGTATTTAGCTTTAACATTGAACAAGTTACTCTTCTCTCTCACTGACAGGTTAAGACCTTTACAAACCTCTTTATAGAAGACCTGGCAAAACCTACACTCCTCTTCCTCCTGCTCTATTGAAGAGAAACACACTTAAACCTCCAGCCCAATACTTACTGAAGGTACAATCAAAGCTCATTTTCTATGAAGTAGAATACATGTGGGTGGCTTCTCAGCATGATTTCCCAAAGCATCACCTAACATGACAGAGATGGTGGCTAGCTGCTTCTGCTGGAGCCCGCCTGAATAAAACAAACTCAGCAGGTTTTACTGGGGACAATTGTTATATTTTTCTCCTAGTAACGTCACATTTCCTGTGAACTTTGTATAAACTTTACCCTAAGCTGGGTAAAAGCCCTGCTTAGGGTGTGTGCCCTCTCACCAGAGGTGGGGAAAATGCAGCACAAGGAACTGAGCACACACAGAGCAAATGGTGGAACCACACCACAAATGAAGAAACACTGACATTAGCCCTACGGTTTCTAACATAGATCCCCTCATGTTATTGAACTTCTACTTTTCTGAAGGAATTTTCTCCTTAAAACAGACAGGGGCATTTCAGATCTCTGCATGTGAGCTGCTCCTCCTGAGATTACTCTATAATCAATTAAGAGATAAAAGAGCAGACCTGGGACTTGGGACATATAGCCAATTTCAGAACAAGATGAAACATGAATTGAAAATGCCTATTTTCTTCTGTTAACTGTGAGAGGAGATCAAGTGATGTAGCAAGACACAAGCTTCTACATCCAGCTTCTAGTGGGTAAATTCAGGCCCTTGAGCCTGAAGATTAGAATTCCTACTCATAGACGCGCTTACCAAAATGGATTGAGATTTGATCTTTTCTAATCTGACTAGCAATACTATAAAAACAACAATATGCTTAATATACTGTTCATGGTAAAAATATGCAAAAAGGATAAAAAAAAAAGGCAATTAAATTATAAAATTGGCCAAGAAAGTAGGCAATAGTACTTTACACATGGAAGGTAGTGATTCTGATTAAAAATAGCAAAATTTCTTGGCTGCTTGTTGATGACATGCAAAAGTTGAAGTCATTGATTTATATCAATGCAAAGGGCAACTTATGCTGCAGTATTATGTCACTGCCCTACTGTAAACAGAATTCCTTCTCCAAAGCCAAAAGGAAAATGAAGCTTGATCTTATACATTAAATGTAAGTGTGCATATGTGTTGGTGAGAGTCTGTATTTGTATCAGCTCTCTTTAATATCAACTGAAGCTGCTTATGCACAAGGACATTCTCTTCTTTGTTTGTGTTATGTTACTGTTAGATTAATTTATCCTTTAGTTTAACATCTTATTTCTGACATAGTGATACACGAATGTGAATGAGAGGTCAGGGAGGATTCCTTTCAGCCTTCTCTGTTGTGTAAAACGAAAAAGGGAACCTAATTATGGAAAATTTGATCAAGACTCCATTCTCTCTCTCTCTTTGCCTTGTCTGTGAAAACTGTCCTCAAAATATGGATTGGTGAAAGACAAAAATAATGTCAGAAATTACCATCATCTCATTTTCTCTACCTACAGAAGACACTCGTATTTGATCCAAATCCTGGGCTCAGTTATTGTCTGCAGTCCCTTACTTCTCTTAGCCATTCACTTACTTGCATATCACACCAGTCCAGCATAGCAGATGCTTTCATTAAGTATGCTGAGAAATGCTGGTCTGGCCTGGAATTCAGAAAGAAACTCAATTTGAAATCAAAACAAATTTAAATGTCTCTGGATATGACACTTTTGAAAGAAGTGCTGCTGAATTTCTCAATTTATTCCATCAAGAACTTTCAGATAAATATATATTAATGTATTTTTGGTAGGTCTGCAATGCAAGTTTGATTTGTTTCTCCTAGAAGTAATTTAAATTTAAATTCCAAAGCTGTAGCCATCTGAAGAATGCTTAGGTTCTCTTAATCATGGTAATACACCATATACAGGAATTAAAATAAGCCAACTGCCTATAGAAAGTGTATTTAGAGAAGCAGCCACTTGATAGCATTAAGGTGGGATTAAAAAAGAAAACAAAAATATCCCTCTTAAAACTTCCAAATAGATTTTTAGACCCAGCAGGCTTGATTCTGGTGTTTAACCAACAGAACTAATTACCTTCAACTTAGGAATTGTGAGAGGAAAAAAAAAGTGAAGAGACCTCTTTCAGGCAGCATCTGAAGCTGTTCCTGGGCTCCTCAGTACAAGAGAGACATGGAGCTCCTGGAGTAAGTCCAGTGTGAGTAACAAAGATGATTAAGGGGAGGGAGCATCCCTCTCACAAGGAAAAGCTGAGGGAGATGGGCTGTTCAGCCTCCAGAAGAGATGACTGAGAGGGGACCTCATCAATGTCTGCCAGTATCTAAAGGGGGGTGCCAATGGAGCCAGGCTCTCTTTGGTGGTGCCCAGCAACAGGACAAGAAGCAACAGCCGGAAAGTGATGCACAGGAAGCTCCACCTGAACATGATGAAGAACTTCTTCACTGCGCAGATAACCAAGCACTGGAGCAGGTTGCCCAGGGAGATTTTGGAGTCTCCCTCACTGGAGATATTCAAAAACTCTCTGGACAAAATCCTGTGCCATGTGGTCTAGGATGAGCCTGCTTGAGCAGGGAGGTTGGACCAGGTGACCCCACTGTGGTCACTTCCTATCTGACCCCTTCTGTGATTCTGTAAAAGCTCTCTTCACATTCACAAGCCTACTCTGTTCTTTGAATTAAAGAAGATGCTGGAGGGGAAGCTGCAGAAAACATTCCAGCTGCAGTGGGCAAAGGCTGTGAGTCAACAGCTCTGCTCCATGGAGGACAGGATTTTCTTTTCCTATTTTCACAAAATCTGAACTAGGAGAGACAGCTGTGCCCATTAGGACTCTTTTGTCATATAGGGGGTCTCCTGCTCCCCACTGTCAGAGGAGGAAATGGGAAAGTGTAACTGTGAGAATGAAAGGAAATGTTTAACCCTTACAATCCCCTGTAACAACCACCATATGCAGAGCACCCAACAAGGAGCACTCCTTGGGAAACGGGTTAAACTGGATATTTTGAGGTTTGACTTGAGAAACTTTTTTACAATGATGTTAGAGGAGTAGTCCACCTTCTCTGTCAACAAGGGAATGTCTGGTCTACTTATCCTGGGTTTTCTTATCTTCATGCATCTGCCTTCACAAAACGGCCATTCACGTCATGGCAGTTCACAAATTTATGCACAACAGGTTGGTGTCAGTAAGGAAAAAGTGGCAGGTTTTTAAGTGGTCTATTTTTCTTTCTGCAATTTTATTTTTTTCTGGAAAAGCCGAAAATTCTATTAAAATAACTTGGCTGTCTTCCACTTTCTTTACTAATCAGACTGGCTAGCAAATGACTTCTTGGTAGCTGAGAAATTCCTATCTTGCAGGCTTTACTAGCAACACAAATTAACACAGCAGGAAATATAAACATTTCTACCACAAAAGTGATTATTCCAAGGCAATCGCACTCTGTTGGTCAGGGTGAATAACTCCCAATATCTGAGAAGGTTTCTACTCTCCAGCACTGGGGAAAAAAAAAATGGAGAAATGGTTTCTTTACCTTTCTCAAGAAAGAAAAGCTAAATTCTCAATTAAAAAAAAAACCCTCCCCAAACTGTATTTTTCAGAATGTGAAAATGTATGTTAGATGTAATGTCTATTAGCTTCTAGTTAGCGTCTTCCTCACACCAGGGAACTTTATAATAAGAAGCAGCTGAGGAGAAATCAATGTTGGCCTCCATGGATGTTCTGTATTCATAGGGATGGCTTCTCTCATTGATTAGTTGGCAACATGAGATAAAAACAATTTAAATTAAAAAAAAAGAGCTTAATGAGGCTAAAACCTATATGAGAGACGAGTGAAGGACTAACACTAAAACAAGGAAAATATTTTTAACAGCTCCTCTAACCTTGCTTTGCAAATAAAATTTTTGGTGCATAGACAAGGACAACAGAAGGAGAATGGTTTCTCCCCTAAATCTGACCTGCTGAGATGAAATAATCAGGTCAAAACACTTGAGGCCTTGCACAGTATGAGAGGACATTTTGGCTGAAATAATAACAGAGAATAATTTATTCTTTTCCAGTTTGCAAACTAGACAGCCCTATTTTCATTTTTTATGCTTTCTTGTTTCCTATGGGAGACATAATCTACTTGCTCTGTGGCAAAGCTAATCCTCCAAGGTTCCACAAAATACTAGTGGGACAATACAAGAGTACACAGTAGCTTACAGGTCAATCCAGCACCTGATACTACCTTCAGAATGTAGTCTCCCCTCAAAGAAACAAATCTCATAACTACTAAAACACACACAGAATGCCCCCTTCCTCTTCCACACAAAATTTCAGACTGTATTACATACATGCATGCTTCAAAGCCACAGATAACCATTTTAGCAAATGTTTAAACAGGGAGCCTCCACCTGAAGGCATTGGGGGGACCTGGAGCGTTCACAGAGGTATTAGATGAATGAGGCTGGAAAATGGTGTGAAACATAGATTACACTGCACATAAATTCAGCTCAGTGCCACTCTCCATGTAAAAACCTAACTATGTGTTCTGGGTGGGCAATGTTCTGATGCTTATTTTCTTGCCAACCAGTATTGTGCATCTCTTATCTGCATCACAGGTCTCTGCTGAATATCCTGACAGTGCCTAGTGCACAGAAATCCTGTTGAGATCAATAAAACTTCTATGCATAGAAGGGGCAGGGAAGGAGCAACAGAGATCCCCGAGGTAGATAAATCGTTAAAATCAAGTTCATGGAAGGTGAATCTGCCCTGTGTGACTGGTAGTAGATTTATTTCCGGTTTTATACAATTCACTGAAAGCCAAAGATAAGTCTGGGGTTTTACCTGTCATTGCCTTTAAAGGAACACTAAATTATTTTTATTTAGAGGCAGATCATGCAGGTCTGTACACTGACCAACAAAGAGAAGTGACTATGACATCCAGCATAGACACAAAGTCAGTGTATAGATGCACTGAGGTGTAAAAATTCCAAATCAAGTGGGATTATCGGGCCTTATGTATAGCTGTGCACTTAGTCTGAAGTGCTTTGGGCAGAATAGAATCAAGATATAACACTTAGGCTTAACAGCAGAGCACTTACTCTTGTCTTTTGTCTCCTGGTGGTGGTTAAGTGGCAGAACAGAGCTAGTTGTAATGCAAAGTGCTTTCATCCATGCAGGATTATGCCACTCTCTCTTCCTCACGATTTCCATTTTTGTGCTTTTCAGGATCGCGTATATTTTCCCAACACAAGAGAGAATTATGGGGGAAACTGAGCTCTCACGAGGATTTATACCTTACCGTCACTGAGCCCATCCTAGTATTTCATACAGACTTCCTGGGATAACAACTGCTGTAAAACAGCAAACTCTGAAGGACACCAAGATTTTAGGACAACAGCTGACGACACCACCAGAACACAGAGCAGAAAATTTGCTTTAAAGATCATCTGTTTATGTGATTCACTTTGACTCAAAGCTTTGTCTTTTAAATGTCTTTTTTCTTCACCTGAGTTAGTACATTCCAATGCAACATCCCAGTCTCTGCAGCTCATCCCTTGTAAATCATCACTATAATCAAAATGTTAACATGAATGACCCAGAAAGCATGCAATCACTCAGCATTGACACAAAACTACCTCTGTCAGGCCATATGGGCTTACAAGGAACAAAAGGGCTTTTGGCTGTGAAGGACAGATATTCCAGCAAACACACTCTGCTAAATATCTACATACAAAAGTTGAAGTTCTTCATCACACAGTTCTGATCATACAAGTATTCCCTAACTAAAAAATAATAAGCCTTTGTACTTTAGTCTCTGCAGCAGGTTTCCATAAATTGTTAGTCTATTCCACAGCAGTATATATCCACTCAGCTCTATTTTGTTCCCTGATTTTATGATTTAGCATATTCCTTACATTTTTAAGAACTTTCTTTTTTTTAATAAAGGAATCTTCTCCCTCCAGAATGAGAAATCATTGCCTGTTCTGTGCATGATGAAGTACACAAGCTACCATCCACTACAGGTCTTCCTCTGTTACTAGCTCAGTTACATCATAGTGAAACCAGTTTGCAACTGTTCCAGCAGTCCACTAAATTCCAAGAGTAATCACATGTTACTGACAAACTGCTGAAACTAAGAAAAAATACCAACGAATCAGTGCAAATAAATGCCTTGGCTTGTGCTATATTTCTATCCCATCCAGGTTAGTAGCACAGCAGCCAGTACTTCATCATTTGACCATAAAATGTGTGAAAAGTGTAAACCTGGAACCCCTAGCACAATATGGCCGGGGCCCTTTCCTTGTGTCAAACTCCGGAGTTTTAGGAGCTATTTCATGAAAAATATCAAGCCTCAAATCTTTTGTGCAGAAAAATGTGTCATTGTTCTCAGAGCAGAGACAGCTTTCCTCACTTAGGGATGCCCACGAGCAATTATGGAGGATAAGAAAGGTGGATGTATCTCCCACAAATCCCACCCTGCACAGAGAGTGAGGAGTCATTAGTCTTAAGAACACAACCATAGAGCCACAGAACTACCTGGGTTGGAAGGGACCCTAAAGGTCATCCAGATCCAACTCCCCTGCCATGGGCAGGGACAGCTTTCAGTAGATCAGGCTGCTCAAAGCCCCATCCAAGCTGGCCTTGAGCACTTAACAATTCATCTGAGGACATCTCTGGTTATGATGGCTGTGCAAACCTTGTTCAATTCCAGACTTTGGCAGCACCATTCATTTACATGCAGATGATAAAAAATCAGCTCAAAAATGTAATACAAAATAATAAATCATGTATTCAGATATACCTGTCTGCCACAAATGAAAACACACAAATAGAAATCAGTGAATTACATTTTCAGCAGAAATGCTCCAAAAACATAGGGAACAACCATTTACACCAAAATCACTTCTCAGTAATCCCAAGATCTATATTTTGTTTTGAGGGTCAGTCAGTAGAGATTAGAAGGATTATAAACATATGTTCTGGTCTCAAAATTAAGACCCAGGTATAGAAAGCAGGAGATCTGGGCTCTGTTTCTTCCTTGCCTCAGAGACCCATGCACTACATAGGAAAAGCAGGAGTCTTTGGAAGGTGAATCCAACTCATCTGAGCAGGATGCTTTTCAGTAAAGAAAGGTATCAAGCACTCCAAAACATCATCTCACTGTATCTTTACAGGGGAAGCTGGGATGTTTTCCTCATACACAGGAACAGAATTAAGCTAAGATAACAGGCATTTGGAAAACATTACTTTGAATATTGCTGACAGAAACCAGATTCCTTAATCAGTTGAGAAGATCTGACAGAAGAAAGAGAGCATCCCTGTGCTGTCTCTAAATATGAACAACTTTGTATCCTGAGGCATGATGAAAGAGAGGGTCAGGTGTAGTCATTCTTTGCCACTCTGTGGTGGCACCATCAGCCAGTGAATCTATCAGTAAGGGACAGATTTTCATAGTTTCACCCTGCAAAACCACTTAAATGAAGATTAGCCTTTTAAAAGTACTCTGTTGCTTCTAACACCCGTTTTGGCATTCAAGACTGAACACTTTAAGGATCTGAAATACTGGCTGTTTTATCTTTACTGAGCATCACAGAAGCTCAAACCATTAAAATGCACTCACCATTGATCACCTAGAAGAAGAGAATATCCTTCGAAGTCATGTAAAATTTTTAACATAAAGCATTGACTTCTTTTGCGCCAGCTTTGAGAATATCTAAAATGCAATTTCTTTACATCGTATGAACAAGATCTTCAGCAATTTAGTGAGAGAAGCATGTATGCATTTTGTTTTACTCTCTTTGCCAACCTTCCCCTCCAAACACAAAACCAGGTCCAAAGGATGATTAAATTTGTAATGGGATGGGGCATAGTGTGACACCTTACTGAAAGATAAGAGGGCAAACACAAGTATTTAAACTTTCCTTCTAGCTTGTGACAGATACAGCAAGCACCATTATGTAGAATAAGCTTCATGTTACTTTAAATATCCTGTACAATTCCTATAAAGCTTTTGTGTAAAATCCTTCCCTGCATATATAGAAATGAATCATATCACATTATAGCTTGCTATGCATTCTTCCCAAAGCACACTATGTTTTAAATTGCAAAATCCATTTTTATTTTCTTTTTCATTTGTCACCTCACCACTGGAAGGAAGGTTTCCTGGAGCGTATTCCATTGCATGCCTGACAATATCAAGTCTGTCTTCGATATATTAGTATAAAAAACTGAGGATAAATGATTACATGAGGTCAATGAGCAAGTACAGGAGACAGGAAGCCTACATGATTCATTGTATCTTCTGCTACAAAAACTCTCAGGCTTTTTGATGAGAATGCAGATACAGTAAGTAAGCACTTAGCAGAGAAATAACTAATTTTTTTAGTACTCTGATAATTTTCAGAAAGTTTGGATAAATAAACCTGATACGAATATGTCTTTTTTGTTACCTGTCATCTCACAATACAGCAATGTGCTGCAGTGTTAGCCTCTCATAGACCTTAATGCAATTCAGCCATTTGGAGATGAGGCACTGATGGGATTTCTCTCTGAGGCATTCTCCTGTTTAAATTCTGAATTAAAACACCACCCCAATCAATGTATACATTCACAACATGCTTATGGAATAAAGCTTTAAAACTGGTGCAAGCATCTTATAATGCTTTGTCATCCATGTGTTCTTGAAACAAAGAAAAGTAAAAAGAGAAACATGGAAAAAAGGTATAAAGCAGAAAGGCTGAGCATGCTCTGCAGGGCTGAAACACTTTTCAGAGGACTAGGGGAGAATCTGTAAATATTTAACGTTACTACAAGCAGAGGGATTAACAGAGTAGAGCTCTTTGATCAATACTTGCAGCATCATGTATTATTTCCAGCGGGCATGAACAGCAAAATGCTATTTATTGACTAAAGTGTGCTGCACATCATTGAAGTTTAATAAAAGGGGACATGAAATTCTCTCTTGATCAGGAGTAAGCCCTGACCTGACTGTAGCCTAATCAACCATTTCTTGCACTGCAGTAGCACTTGATAGTTCCCAGATTCATTTTTCTGGGAGCTTTCCAAGACACAGACAAATCCAGTCTCTAACATCAAGAGATTAAAGTATTAGATAGTTTAAGATAAAATTAAATAAAGCTGGTGCAACAGAATGAATAGAGTAGTATTCTACAAGTAGTAGAGTAGTAATGGTAATCTCACAAGTAGCGAGAGGGCAAAAAGCATAAAATCACTTGGGTTCATAGACTAATTAGGACTTTAATTAGGAGTACAGAACAAGAAACACTTTTGGTTTGGTTTTGTGTCTTATAAAAATAAGAAAGAGTTTTGGCAGTTTTTGTTTCACTTTCATTGTATGTAGTGCTATGCAAGCCAAAAAGGAATAGCAAGATGAACACAGCTGCCAGACAGAAGAGGGTTCTTGTTGGGGCAAACCAGAAATGTCCTGATCAGACCGATGCCCCATCTGCCACAGACAGTGCCTCATGTTAAATACATATAAGGAAAATTCCAGGAAGCAAGCTATAAACATCTGTGGAACAAATGGATGGTAAGAAAACATTATTTGCCCTGTCATCATGAGTCTCTTAAAATATATTGCAATATTCTCACTCATTAATCTCACTGGGATACACATGAAATTACCTAGCACTACTTGGGAAAAATCAACCTGTGAACTTAACTCTGCTCTTTTAAATTTCACAAGCTTTCAGTAGGTGAAATACCTTGAAACAAATGGCATGGTCCCCATCCTTAATGCAAAACCCTGCTGCACACACAACTGCCAGGGAAAGGAAAAACAAGGAATTTCCACCAGTCATTCCTAATACTAAGACTTTTTGAAGATAAATTATTGTAGTCCACTGTCCTCCAAGTCTGTTTCAAATCTCCACCTCTTCTTTTGCTGTAGCATGCAATATTTGTTGTATTTATGATAGAGTTTGCAGTAGATAATTGACCAGATAAAACCCCATTATAATACAAGTGCATTTGTGTAAAGTCCAGGAACATATACCCTTAGAGGGGCAACCCAGACAATAGACTTAGAGCCCACATGAAACTCTTTTCCTGTTGATGTTGAACATGGATGAATTTATCTCACAACAGTCAGCACCTTAAAATTGTGGTTGCCTGTTACTGAAGAGACCAAACGCTCACTCAGGTGCAGGGAGAGCCCTTCCAGAGCACAGGAGCTCATCTGCCTCCAGACCCATCCCCTCACAGGGCTGAGCTCATCTCCCATAGTTCATAACCTACATTCCACACTGCTGAATCTAAACCTGTGCTGCTTATTTGGAACTGGGTAATCGGGATAAAATGAAATAACTTTTCCTCAGAAGGGAACCCTCTCAATTTTCCCTTCACAGCTGCACTTTCTGTTACTCAATTTCAAGGAAACCAAAGTGACTGAATGCACCTGACTTAATCTTTTTAAAGGGCTCATATATGGCTTTCAATCTCTTCCTTGCTGACTGACATATCACATCCAGGAAGCAAAGAGATACTTCCCTTGTAAACTCTGAATAAACTTTTCCAGTCAGTGTGTTTCAACTCTTATTTCTAAGAAGGACAAAGGTTATTCAAGTAGACAATTGCTACTTCTGAATTTCATTTAGCATATACCTCTCATGAGGTGTCTAAGTGATACGTGTCAAAAGCTAAATGTGAAACTGCAAAGAAACCATAAACCACTTACCTAAAATGTCATCTATTGCCAAAGAATGATTCTGGAAGGTAAATCCTTAAATGACCATTTTATATTTTCTTCTTTTCAAATATGGCCCTCCTTTCCCTGACAAAACATTTTGAGTCCTCTTGTGCAGTTATAAGCTTTTCTTAAGGTTTTTGAAGTGTTATGATAACATTTTATGATTGCGTTTAACAATCACACATAATCCTAAACACCTATGAGGGATTTCAGAGAACAAATTTCAGCAGCCACTGAAATAAGAAGTCACCAACTTCAAAAGGTCACCACCTCAAGCTACCAGACTGACTTGTTTTCTATATCTGATTTAAAGGATACAATAACTCCGCAATGCTAAAATAAATGAAACCAAATCCAATAGTGCAATGTTTGAAAACACTAACAAAGAAATGATGAACGGAAAAGAAATGATGAACAGAATAAAAATAAAAACCCTTTTCAGCACTCCATCCAGCCCACAATAACTCTTTGGGGCATCTGATAGGTATTTTCTTGGCTGATAGCAGGACTGATGCAGAATGCATTGTGGATATAAATTACATGAAGTGATGAAAAGAGGATGAAGAGAAGAGGATACATGCACTAAAGAGGAGCAAAGACATCAGTAATAAGTGAAAATGTCCCATAGGAAATTTCTAAAGGCACTAAAGAGGTGAGTCAGAAAGACTCAGAGAGGCAAATGACAGTGTCTGCTGAGGTTAAAGGCAGTCCATTGGTATATATTCAATAGACAAAAAACTAAGGAAGAGTCATGTTGATGAACCTCCTTGTCATGAAACTCTTTCCCACCTTTTTTTCCTTTTTAAATATGAATTGTGTACAAAAAATGTGTGTAAGGAATTTTAATGAGATGTACACTTTAAATGTATTAAAATGAATTATGCAGAAAAGCAGTAGGAGAGCAACAGATGTACAGATTCAAGGGTGACATGCTTAGTTTCACTTGATGAATGTTTGTTTTGTTGCTTTGAAAAATTAATGTAATGAAATATTTAAAGTGAACAAGAAACTTTAAAATTAACTTGGGAAATGGATTACTTCCTTACAAGGACGGGGTTTTATTAAGGAAAATATGCTCTTAGCATTTGAATCAGGACTCTATGAACAACCATTAATATAAGCCAGATATTTTAGGAGTGCCTTGCAGATAGTGTGTTTTCAAACCATAGAAGAAAACCTCTTATCGACCATGAGACCAGAGAACAAAGTCTTCACAGCAAACTTACAGGTGGTATTTCCAATTTAAAAGGTGGTGACATGATAAACTTGAAAAGTTTTTACAGGCTGATAGAAGACCACAGCTGTCCACTGGTCCAAAAAAAATTCTGGACCACTGCTTTTACCTATACCAAAAAGTGACAGTAATAATTCTCAGAACTTCATTAACATTTAATTGTCTTCTTTCCATATACTTTACCAAATGAGGGAATTAGAAAATTTTAAGAACTCCCTCCATCCTGTATTTCTGTTATTAACAGCGTCTGTTTTCTTGTTTAGAGCAGGATTTTCTGAAATTTATGTTAAGCATTGAAACTTTCAGTGGTCTTTAGGTTTGAAAACCAAGTTCAGATATTTAAATTCAGGTATCTACACCAAATGGACATCCAAAAACCAGACAGTGTGTTCTCTGCCTAGGTTCTTCAGCTTTCACTGGCAACAGCTATGAAGCGGTCACATATGTCTGCCTGATTCCTCAATGCAGTCTGTACAGCATATATAGAGAAAAAGCAAGTACCAAGCTTTTGATTTCTGTGTCCAAAGTCAAATTCCAGAATTGTAAATAATAGTTAGACTGTAATGTCCAATGGAAAGTGACTGTGAATGAAGCAACAAAGTGGATTGTTAATTTTGCCAACAAAACCTCAGGGAATCAGAAAATTTTTAGTTTTTTCAAAAAGAAGGCATATTCTTGAGAATATCCAGCCTCTCCTCCATGAGAAAACTGTTCTTGAGGCAAGTAAAGGAGAACAGAGGAGGTTATGATGACATAGCTTGTATGCCAAGCCTTTGAAACAATAGCCTCATGAGAAATAACATGATTCAAAAGGATTCTTTGATTTTTCCTTTTTAAAATAAGACCCCAAAACCTCACCTTGTCCAGTACTGTGCTCTTTACCATTTAGAATGGCTGGTAGCCAAGAAATGCAAACTAACCACATACGAATGATATGTGTCAAGGTTCTTCTGCAAAAAAAAAAGAACTTCTTGTGGCCTAATAATGTTCCCTGACTAATCCATCTATGAAGAGACTGCTACTGATAACAGCATCAGCAGCAATGGGAAACCTGGGTAAAAACATAAATTGCATAAGATGTGGAAATTGTATTATTTTTGTAACAATTTAACCTCAAGTTTTATCTGGGTATCTGATAAGACACCCTCCCTCTCCTCTGTATCTTGATCCCCTATATACAGGATCAACATGTAGAACACATTTTCATGGCGGACTTTACCGAAATCTATTTTACTTTCATGAAAATTCAATTAAACAAGAGAGTGCAATTATCTGTTTACTGGCAAACAGGCAGTCCACATTAGTTCAGCTCTGCTTTGCTGAACTGTGTTCAATTGCTCAAAGCATTCACATGTTTCATTATGAGATTTCATCAGACACCCCTGGCTCCAACACCATGGTGCAGAAAATGGAATGCACAACACCCAGTGCTCTCCACATTTTGGCTACAGCTTAAAAGGTGACCATGCTCTCTACAGAAACTGTTCACAAGTATAGCAAAGGTTAGGACAGCTTCATACATATATGGTTTGTGTTATCCACATCTTATCCAGGCTACTTCTCCTCTCCCTTTTTCTAGCATGGAAAATTGAAAATTAACTTTCATGGCTTTGCTTTTGCCTCACTTCAATTATGATGCCTAAAAACCCAACAGTATATATAGTATTTTATACTCTATTAGCCACATGCAGCCTTCCATCATGGTGTAACTTCCCACCAGTGCACACAAAGCCACCCTGTCCCTGCACGGCTGAGCTGGCATCCACATGCTGATGGCTCAAAATACATCTGACTGAATTGCCATTTAAACCTGACACTCCAGATGGAGCCAGAAAAAGCCTTGTTCCTGGGAAATGTTTCAAGTGAGCTGTCCCCCTTCCCGAAGCAGACAGATCTCAGATCAGAAATGTCATGCGCAATTACCCTAGAGTCCTTTGACTCTGAATCTGCAAATAACTCCAGGCATTATGCAGGCTCTCCTCTTCCCCCAACAACCTCAGGACTTGATTTTAGTGAAATATAAAGATTTCTGTTTTAAAAGTAGTGGCTAAAACGAGACCTATGACTTAGTATAGAAAAAAACAAATACAACCTTGATTCTTACAAATAAGCAGAGGACTGCAAACTGATAGGGAACAAATGGTAAGACTGCCTCAATATGCAGGCCATCTAAAGATTTCTAGGCTGCTTTTTATTCAAGGTGTGTTTGGGACTTCTCTAACAAAGACAAAAGGACTCTCTTTGTGACGGTGGAGCATAAAAAAAACACGAGCATTTGGAATCAGGTTTGTATTGTGATTCAATATTGTGCATTACAATGGCTATATCATGCTTATGTTGTGATTTTCACATATTGCTATATGCATCTTACAAATCAAAATCCAGTGTAACATGAAATAGCCTCAAAAACCTACGTTTGGCATTAGAACATTGAACAGTCCTGCTGCCTCAGACCTGTCAAAGAGACCACAGTTTGTAGGCCAGGACTGGCAGTCACCAAGTTATGTTAGAGCTACAAGGATGAGGAGCTTGGTGAGTTCTGTGCCAGCAAGAGGGGTCTCTGGTTCCATGGGGCTCAGGAAGTAAAGTAGGTGGCAACTCATGATATCAGGAGGTTGCTTTGGTGGTCACATGCAGGGGCAATCATCTCAATGACCATCAAAGTAGTCTTCTGATGCTCTATGTCTTCAAGGATACCTGGAGCAAGCAGGACAGAGGAAAGCAGAGGCTGCTGTCCTTTGGGTGGCATACCAAAGAGGCACTTCACTGAGCCATGGACTGGATCGCTTTCCTTGGCAAGGAAAGGCAACAGATTAAGAAAAGGGACACCAGACATCTTTGTACAGATGCTTATCACCAGTGCTTGTGTAAATGGTGATGGGGTGAACCCCACAAAGCAAAGCAACAGAAATAGGCCCAGAGAGGCTTCTGAGCTCATCAGCATTTCCCATAGGTATATATTTCCACCCTCACTGTAACCAGGCAATAGGGCTGGTCATAGATGTGATGAACAGATTAAGTTCACTGTGCAACATCAATGATCACTAGTGCTGGCCTGAGATGGGAGCAGAGAATCACTGACCAACAACTCATCATTCTTGGACTAGGTGATGTATGTGCTCCTGAAGTTCAGTGAAGAACATACAGGCAAACACAGCCTTGTTATGAAAGCCTAACTGAACCCAACATGAATGACACCCACCAGGTAAAGTGCCCTTTGCTTTACATAAAGAACACTATCAGTTGAGTGGATCACCTGTTTGTATAAATGGAGTTCCCTGACTCAATCCAAAGGGTGTGAATGTTCTTCTAAACCATGGAGAAAATGTCTACAAATTTCAGGCCATTTCAAAGTATAACATATAGGCAACTAATAAGACAAAATTTGGGGAAAAAAAAAAAAAAAAGGAATAGGCTTGAGCTGGCTTTGAGCCACATGTTCCTCTGCAGTGACTGGGAATGTTCAGCATCATGATAGTTCAGCATAAGACTGGCTCTGGGAATCATGATTTTATTCTGATTCTGTTGTGTAAAATGATTGCCATATCATGCTTGTGTTGTAGTTTCAGTGTATTGCTCTTCTAAATCACAGCCCCACATAATGTCAAGTATCTTTAAACAAATCTGGAACTCTTCTCATGTGAAATGTCTGAAGGAATCAGATCAGAGAGTACTGGACTCTGACAAGCAGGGTCTCAGGAGGAAAAATGTTTTTTGTGGGCTGTTAAAATGATACTACTTAGAATCTAGGGGTCAGAGATTCCAAACTTTCCCCTTTTTATTTTTTGTACAGTGAAAAACCAATAATTATAACTTTATTATAAATAGAGTAGATAAGAATCTTTTCTCTCAACCAAGCAGTAAGAGCCATGGGAAAGCAGTGATGATGCCACTAAGTGCTTATTCCCCAGCATCCTCTTCCTGTGAGCTCACAAGCCCAAAGACATTCTCAGAGCTGTCATCTCACTGTGCAGGGAAACAAGCAAACTATTTAAAGGCAAATAAGGATGAAAAAAGAATAGGAAAAAAAGAAGGTGAAGTCGTTTAACCAGGAAATTAAACCCAGGATCTGGCAAAAGCCTTAAGCATGTTTCTAATTTTGGCAAAGGAGGACACTAAGCATCTTAAAGACTGTCTTTTTGTCTGGAATAGAGCTTTGAGATTTCCAAACAGGCAACAAGCAGTGAAAAAATTTCAGTGCACAGCAAAAATAATGAAACTAAAGACCAAATATTAAAAGAAAAATCTATCAGGATGTCAAAGTCAAGGGGACTTTCAGAAAACTGGATGTTTCTAAGACTGACGCAACTTTTAAAAGCTAGCACGGAAGAGGATGAACTGTTTTAAGTTGATAGATGCTTTTGAGCTCTTAACATGAGAAAACAGGAAATACCTAAGGAATTGTTATTTTGGTTTTGGCAGATACTAGGGACAGACCTTTAAAATGCCACAAGAGCAAAAGGATATCCTCTTGAAAGGAACACAAGTCCTTTTCTGAGAGCTAAGCTCAATTGCAGAAGCTTGTAAAAATGAACTAAGGCAAGTGAATGTTAACATTCATGGCTCAATTCCCCATCCAGCTCAGCTGAGATCGAATTCCAAAAGACAGGTATTTCAGCACAAAAGCATATGCCAACAAATGAAAAGCAGTATGCAGAAGGAAAATGCAGGCAAGCAGTGGTCTCAAAAATCAGCACGCAATGGTAAAATATCAGGAAACTTAATTCCTTAAAATGGATTACCTAGGAAAACAGATTTATAATCCCTAAAACCAAAATAAAATCCATCAAAACCATCAAAATTAACACAATCTGACTTTAAGAAGAGTTAATGAGCTTGAACTAAGGCGTAGGATTAAAAACCAGATTTCTTTTGAGCTCCATTAGTGAAAAAGTATATGAAAAAGCTATGCATTAATTATTATTATTATTAGCACTCCAAACTTCCTGCATGTTATCTTCTCATTTTTGATCTCACCTTCGCTGCCAAAGAATGGCCAAAGATTTTTCTGTACATTATTCTGTGAGCTAATTCATTTGCAAGATGTTAAAATACTTGGGACATTGAACGCAATGGAAATAGATATGCATATTGAACAAAAAAAAGTCCAAAGCATTCTGAGTATAAAAGGAACAGAACTGTTTTTACTGTAATTAGATGTCAATATGCATCTAAAGGTTTGGTGATTCAGAGGAGTTCTTGGCTTGCTCAACAAATTCAGGTAAATTGATTTTGTTCTAGTCAAATTTTTTAACTTTCATTTGTCTTTAAGAGAAAAATAAAAACCATCATTCAAAACCTTGGCAGATGTTAGAGAATGAACTTTGCTCTCTCACCCAGATGCTCTTTTCATCTTTATAGAGAAGATTGAGACTCAGGAGACCATTGCTATTCAGGAAAAAAAAATCAAGCATTTATTTAAATTTGAGTACGGGTTATTTAAGTATATGCTAAGAAACCTTTCTTAATCAAGGTCATCAATGAGGTTTCATGGGGAAAATAAACCATATATATATATATATATACATACACACAATCCTGAGAAAATCAGCTTTAATGGAAAATGGGCTTGCCAACAATTCTGGCATGACAGGTGGGAGCACAACTCAAATTTTCCTAAGCTGTTGGACTGTATTTTCATCTACAAAAAGCAACAATGCAAGGCATATTCAAGTCAGCATATTTCACATGTATCAGAGCTTGAAAAGCCCAAGCAAAAGGGATATCCAACACAAGCAACTGTCACACGGATTTAGCTCCAATGACACAAACTTGTTATCGAAAGAGGTTATCAGAAAACAGAAGGTTCCTGCTGTCTAACCTGTCACAGGCTAAAACATTAAGCAATTTTGACTCTGCATTGAGAAAAGGGCACAACAGACAGGCTCTAGGTCAAAGTCATTGGTGCCCAGTCTGCCTACCAAGAGTGGAGGAATCTGTGCTGTGTCATCATCCGGCAAAGCCCTTCCTTCAGGAGAGGATAAGTGACAAGATGCAGACAGAGTCTGATCCAGTGCTGCAGGCACAGCACATGGAGATGCAGGATTGTATTTACAAGAAGTTCAGTGCAGCTGAGGCTGCTCAAAACCCATAGAGGAAATTTCTGAAATGCTGGCATAAAAGAGATGGTGACAGCAAGGCAATGCTAGCTGCAGGGAAGACACACTGCACTAAGCCTGCTGGGAACAGGGAAGAGTGATGGACAACCAGTTTATTAATCGAGATATTCTCGGCAAGGTGCAAGGAAAGTGAGATGCAGTCAGCTGTTTTCCCAGTAGCTGCTTGTACAGGTTAAGCTGGTTCTTACCAGCAAAGTAGCAGTTTAAGAATCACTAAAAAAAAATTAGAAAATGTGGATTAAACCAAAGAACAAACATACCATATTCCTAACAGCTGAACACCCTCACAGAAAGCATGATGTCTGGAATTTTCAAAGGTCTCTGCTCATAGGTGTAGTGGGACTGCAACCTCAATGAATTTGTCTTTCTCTGCCTAATCTTTCCCTGCCACACTCCTCTTAGATGCTGAACATAAACCATCAATAGATCCCAGTCTGGAATCCATCAGCTGTGTTAGATAACTGAGTTACTTCGATTTCTTAACTAGTGTTTGTAAGTTTTGACAGCCACACTTAGTTTTATTAAATGTACTTGTGCTGGCTAAAGCCTTTCCCAATACCTCCTTAGGGCACTATTAGAGGTTTCAGATTGAGACTGGACTGCTTGGGAATCACTGTGTTCCTGGAAAATGGGCTAATTACAATGGCAATCTTGCACAGCAGTTACCACTAGTCTCTGCCTATATTGTTTTTCCCCTGAAAAAGGTCAGAAGCATGAAAATAAACAGAATTAAGTCTGTGTTTGTTATTAGAAGATATGCAGCAATCAGACAGATGTGTTTTCATGTTCACTGCTAGGTACAGGATCTTATGCGTGAGAAATGGTCATGAGATAACAAATTAGCCATATTCAGACACATCATTGATGACTGAAAGCCATTATGTGGTGACTGCTCTTTTCTGGGGGTCTGTTTGAAGTATGTTGGTGGTCCTCATGTATTTCTTAGGCGAAGAACATCTGTTGAACAAAAACCACTATCAAAATCAATATAATTAGCATCTTTTTGAAACTCTTGAGTTAAAGGAAGGGCGGATCTTCCTCCTAATTCTTAGTTGATCTTCCTTGTGTGACAAATAGAAATTTTCAGCTTCCAAGTTGTTTTTGTTGGATGAAGAAACAGTTTTATTTCCCATGTCTGACAGTCTAGCTCTATCTATTAATTTTCATACACTAGGTTACATTAATGTTGATTAATGGTCAATAGTTTCAATTAAGCCTAAAAGACTTCAATACCTAAGTATCCCTGCAAATTAATGGGACTGACATACCTCTCACTCAAACTAATTCAAAAAATGCCCAAAATGTTAAATTAGCACCAGATACCAGAGGAGTAACATGCAACCCACTTACAGAATAAGCCTCCTTATGTCACTACTCTGGCATTCAGAAAAACCTTCTGGAATCAATGATCACCCAAAATGATCAGAACAGCAGAATCCTGATTCAGACCACCCCTTATGTATATTTTTAGGGATGCTGAATATTTTTTACTCTTTCAAAGCCAGAAAATTGCTTCCAAAGCAATGTCTTGGGAACAAAAAGCTTGAAAATGAAATTCAAGGCACACCCCAATTCCAATATCTTCAATATTTTCCACCTTCAAATATTACTTGCCATCTACGTCTCTTATTTTCTTAGCACTGAAATTAAATCCCACTTTGGATGCTGCTCCTAGTACACAATGCTATATCAGCAGCCTGGGTCATATTATACACAAAAGGACTATTTGGTAGAAATTACAGGCAGGCAAAACTTATATAAATGAAAAAATGCTGACCAACACCTTAATTAAAAAAAAATAATTTAAGCTTTTAATGACTATTTCTTCTTACATTATATGCAATATGCTGAAGATAAGTCATTTGGAAAAGGAATTGCTCAACCTAAACTTGTATCCACCAGACACCTGTTGGAATTAAAGCCTCTTAAGGCAAAGGCAAATTTCTTGGTGCTATTGCTCACATTCAAGAAGAATGCTTTCAAGGAATCCAGTTCACTTTTCCCTGGTTTCTATTAGAGTCACCCTTGAGGCTAATCTGAAACAAGATAAATTAGAGATGAAAATAACCAATGACATCAGCTCCCACATCAGTGAAATGCAGGCTCTTGCAATATATTTACTCCTATGCTACCAGGCTTCTTTTGAAAATTCCAAATGCTGAGGTTTTCATTACACTGTAATGTAAAATTCAGCTGATGAAGAATTTCTTTGAAGGGCAGGTGCTCATTCATGGTGCTGTCACCATGGGTGAGGTTGGAAGGGGAAATTCAGACAAGAATACTGTTAGGAAGCTGTCAGGTCATATTTTCTTAATTTGAATACATATTTCAATTTTTTATAGTATAAGCTCTGAACTGAAAAGCTCCACATATGTCACAGTATTTACTGAAAGGGGGACAGAGGGAGAAGGAGGGGAAGAGAGGAGAAAGGGAAGAGGGGAAAAGGAAGAAGGAAAAGGGAAAGGGAAAGGGAAAGGGAAAGGGAAAGGGAAAGGGAAAGGGAAAGGAAAAGGAAAAGGAAAAGGAAAAGGAAAAGGAAAAGGAAAAGGAAAAGGAAAAGGAAAAGGAAAAGGAAAAGGAAAAGGGCTCAGAATCAGTGAATTCATTGTATAATCAGTAATCCTAATTGAGAAAGATGCTGATTGTATTCAGTAATACAACACTGTAACTGAAGAGCTACTCTTGATAACTGGGATATATATCTTTTTAGTTGTTTATTGGGGGATTTCTTCTGTCATTAAATTTGCATTTTTTGAAATGTAAAAGTCTTATGTGAAGTAAGGATTGTTAAACTTGGCATTTGAAAATTATTTTTTACTATCATATCTGTGCAATCTAAAAGTTAAATTACTCCTTTGTCCCTTTTCTCTCATTTTTTGGTTTCTTTTTCTTTGCTGAATGGTAGCAATTCCAAAAATACTATATACTGAAAGATTATATACTGGGTGGTAGGGTAAAGGCTATATATGAAATGCTGTTTTAATGAGCTTTAACAAAAAGGACAAATGTAAAATCAGATACCCATCACCTTTCCCCTCCCTCTTGATGTTTCTTACATTGTAGAAGATAAATTGCAGACACATCATAGATACTGAGGCAGCCCAAGTAAAATGTAGGCTGCTTTGCCCTTCTTTCAAGTTCCTGTGATTGAACCTGGGAAAGACCTTTCTATGATCCTGTGATCAAATGCTGCCATTCAAACAAGAAAGGCTCAGAGAAATGGCAAAGGAAATGGGGCTTTCACAGCTGCTCAGGACTGCTGACCAGTATAATGACATTGTTGCTGTGACAAACAAATAAAAAAATCAAATAGAATCTTAGCCTTCTGCTTTCCCAGTGCTTTCAAGGCTGAATTGCCTTTCTTTGTGTTTTGCAGCACCATTTGAATAGAAGGGTGAGAGAGAAACTTTAAGTATGCAAGAGGCTCCTGATACTCAAAACATATGGAAAAGGGGGAGAGGGGCTTCTGGTAATCAAAATATATGGAAACTGCTTTTGTGATACCACTCATCTTACTTTGTCAGGATGAACCTCAAAGGGAAACATGTTCACATGCTATTTTGTACACTTCCTGTTACTTCATGCTCAGGGGAAGAGGCTTGCAGAAGAGTCCTCAAGGCTCCTCTGGTGCCACGGACAGGTTTACTTTTGGAGGGAGGCAGGGAGACAGTGTGGCAGGAAGACAAGACTACAAAGGAAGGACGGGCTCTGTGTAATTTTCCCCCTTATATATGTTGCCCCTTTCCTGTGACATCCCCTTTCTCACTACAAAGTCCTTCCTAAAGGCATCAGCACCAATTTTTTCCCAAAATGCTTAAGGACACACCAAGCACCTGCAGAATGACTTCTGTTCAGACAAGTACTTGAGTATCCACTCTTTCCAGCTACCAAATTTTTCACATGCTCTGCCAGTGAAAATGTCTTTGTAGAAAACTCTCTGTACCATCCCTGATAGGATAAGCCCAGCTGAGAGCCTCCATAAAGCTGTCTGCCACCCAAGGGCACCTCAAGGCACCTCTCCTGGATGCTTGTTGATTTACAGTGGTGTTCCAAAACATGTGAAAATTCAATACTCCAATTTTATTGGGACACCTGAAAAGTCCATTCCCAGAGGTTTCCACTTCTGGTTGAAATACTGATGCCCAAAGGAGTGTGTCAAAAAATATCTATTTGCACATTGTTAAGCTTCAATAAAACTTTTTTGTTCACCTTAGTTGGAATTTACAGGGTAAAGGTAAAGGTTGAAACTTCTGACATAAATTTCTCTACACTTTGAATTTAAAAGCGTTCAGTGTGTAAGCAAGTGGAAAACTGTGAGGGACGGAGGAGGAAAGGAAGAATTCTTCTATGAAAGCTCTGAAAGGGAAATAATTTTCCTCCGTTAAAAAGCATGAGATCATGTAAACCACTTTCTGGGTATTATTATTATTGAGCATAACACGCTATGAGCTCAAGTGGTTAGTCTGTGCTCAGCCTTGCTCAAGTTGGCTTCTTAAATGACTTTTAAGCTAGTTGGCTCAGGTGTGACAACACTATACTGCAGCAGTAGGGTCTGCAAAGCAGATGTACTCCATCATTTAAAGTGTCCCGAAGGGACTAATAAAATAATGCAGGAGAGGAAGAAACAGGAGGAGTTGTACCACTGCTGGCCACAGCTAATGCAAAAGCAGAATTCCTCCCTGAAATCTGAATTATGTACAAACAACTTTACAACGTTCCACAATGTTTCACGCTCTGATTTGCGTGTTTTTATTTATTTGCATTGCTTTGTTTTAAACTGCCAGCCCTTTAGACCTAAACAATCTGAAATTCAAGCTGTGAATCTTTCTGGCTCATAAATTTTGCCTGCCATAACACCTGCGCAACTCGTCTGTCTTGTCTTGGATTTTACAAGTGCATCCAAGGAACAGCACTGTCCCTGGACCAGAAACTTGTCGACATTTCTCCTGCTGATGTATGAGGCAAGACAGAATTCAGTGCACACACTCTCAGCTGTGCTGGTTATGCAGCAGTAGCATACAGAAGGGACTTTTTTCTTCTTAAACAAATATATCCACCATTTCCCATAAAGGGAATGGATTTTCTGAATTAGAAGATTTACATAGTCACTCCTAACAGCAAAAAATACCCATGAGATAAAAGAAAAAAGAAAAGTATATAATGAAATAAGTTTAGATAAAATATGGCACAGTTCATTGCCACTAGATATTATGACTGAGAAAGGAATGTAGCTCTCTGCTTATGCTGCAGACCTTTAGAAATCTTAGGAAAGATATGACAGGTGCTACTGTGGCAGGAAAAAAAAAAAAAAAGGAATAATCTTTTCTCATTTATATGCCATATTGTCCTCTAACTTATAAACCAAGTGGAAGATTTTCATCCACACTGCAGTAATGCTATTGTATAAATCACGACCTGAATTACTGAGATATCACAAACAAACTGATCTCACGCATTTTTTGTTACCTCTAGTTACAAAGTAATACAAAACCCCCCAACACTGTAAAAGACTTTCTCCTTAATTGTACAGATAGATTACAAAACTCAGTATTTGATCATACAGCTTTTTGAAATACAAAAAATTACAGTTCTTTTCCTGGGAACTTACAGACCAGTACAAGATCAAATGAAACACAACATAAAGATGTAGCACTTCAGATCTTTGAGACTGTCCCCATCATCAACAACTTTATGTATTTCTGGAAGAGCAGGCTTTAGATGATGTCAGCATTCTGTCTTCTCTCACACAGCATTCCTCATGAGCTCAAATTACATGGCTTAGCACTGATACACACCTCTTAATATCTTAAATACAAATTGGCTCAGCCCTCATTCCTCCAAGAAATTAGTGTGCACCAACTATTGGGATTTACTGAGTAAACAAATAATTCTGTATCCTCCTAACCAAAGGGAGGGTTTTTTTGAACTAAATGAAAATGAGATAAAATCTTGGATAGGAATTTTTCTGTTTTGCTTTTTAAAAAAATAACCCTTGCCTTTAAAGAATCTAAAGAATACACAATCTTTAAGATCAAGAAACCTAGGAAATTGGAATGGATCTTTGCATCCATTTGCAAATGACATGGAAATGAAACCAGAAGCACCTACAGCAATGTCAGCACAGTAAGGACATCTGAAGGTTACATAAACATAATTCTGAAGAACTAATAAAAAAAAAAGAGCTAAAGACACAGAATCCTGTCTTGTTCAGCGGTACAAAAGGACACACGTCACATCTGAAATTCTTAAGAATGCCACAAAGCAAAACAAATATCGGAGTTTAAAGGCTGTCATTGGAAGGAAGGAAACTTTGAAAGTCCAAGAAACACTTGATTTCAGGTGAAGTCAAAAGCTATTGGAAATCTGTTGCTGAAGAGCTGGTACATGTTGGAGTAACTACAAATGATGTTTGGCCAAGTACTGGAAGGAGGGTATAGCCAGGAGCCTGTGCGAGTGGTGTTTGACAGCTGTGAGTCTAAAAGGGTGAGCAGAACATGGAGCAGTGATAAGGTTTTGGCCACATCATAGAAGCCTGCACAAGCCACAAACCAAAGTCAGTGAGATCTAAACAGGGAACTGCTTTCTAAGCAAAAGATTTTTTATTTCCCAATAACTCAGTAGCCATTCTGCAGCTTCTTGGTTATAAAGTCCATCTTTATGACCAAGCTCTGCAAAGTTGGTGTGATCTTAAACATTACGCGATGTCTGAAAAATGACACTATTTCCCAAGGGCCACTCTCTTCTGAGAGCTGTACTCACCACCCAGGCACCTCTTAACATCCAACACGGCCCAGGCAATAGCTCCATAGCAATTCAATAGCAATTCTGCATGGAATTGTTTGTCGGAGAGGCCTGAGCTTGGGATGGCCCCGGCACATCAATGAGGGCATGGGAAGCACACGGGGTCCAAAGCAGGACAGGGCTTACAGAGTCCTCGTGGTCATCACCAAGGCTCAAGCAGGAGTTAAAGATTTGAACTGCTTGTCAAAGATGAAACCAACAGAAGTTAAAAGAATATTCAGAGGGTTTGTGATGTAAAAGAAATCTCTGCTAACAATGAGCTGAGTTTGTGTATTTATGGAGAACAGAAAATGAAAGATAACAGCAAGTCCATAAAAAATGACAGCCAGAAATTGGAAACAAGAAAAATAAATAGAAAATTTGTTAAACTGTTATTTTTTATGAAGGTCTTTAAAAGGATCATATTTTCTGATACAAGAAGGAAGAATTTATATAGTGCACTCAGCAGATAACAATTAAAGTATTTATAAACCTGAATTCTAAGAATTCAGGTAGACAATATAAAAGCTTCAGATAACATTAGTATCAGATACATGAAAGGAACTGAGAATACAAGCAAGAAAATTTGGGGGTTTTTAGTAAAGAAAATTTTTGAGGAGAACAATATGTAAAAGATAAACTTTTTAAACTAGCTTCACTGAGCATTACCAGTAGAAAATCTGGCAGAATCCCCTTTATTCTGAGTTCTCTGTAGCATTCAACAAACATTTTAAGATATCTACAAGCCAATACCTGGTTTATACTTTTGGCAGATGTTTTATCTAGTTTAAAATGTCAAAAGCATATATATATATACAGATAGCTATGCAAATGTCCCAAGAAAAAAGATTTGGAAGAGTTTTTCAATGTTTTATCTATATAAATGAACAGAGAGTTAAATAAAAAAAAGACAAAACACCAAGAGACAGGGTCTAAAAAGCTATCAAACAAAACATTTTAAGTTCATTCACTCAGAAAAACAATTTACAGCATCACTAATGACAAACAAGATAGCATTTGTTCATATACTAGAGAAAAACAGTGGAAAATGTTGTTAATATCCAGTACACAGTTAACCCTCAACTGGAATACTGTTCCCTCATCACCATTTAAGGCACAATATCCCAGAAAACATGTTGCTCTAAATAGAGTATTCCAAGTTCTAAGTCTACTTCTCTGAAGCAAAGGTTAACTATTTGAATTTACTCTCCATAGTGGAAGAATCTGAGAGACATCCTAAGAGAAATATTTAAACTAAGGAGAGAAGCAGAAAATATCACATGATTGTGGTGAAATGAGTCCCTAAAAATGCAGTGCTTGGAACATCTTCAAGAAGAAAAAAAAGAAGCATGCCCAGTAATGATTAAAGCAAGATATGAGGTATTTGCAAATATATCTGTATTGCTGCAGATAACTTTTATTTAAGAATTTTTACTCTAGTAAAAGTCAGTATCAGAATAATACAATCACTTGTTACTTGTGGGGTTCTTAATGTACACAAGGATAATAAATCCCTCTTCTTTCTTTTTGTCAGATACCTGTAATTAAATTAACAATAAGAAATGGAAGATTCTTGACCGTGTAATGTAGCATTCATATGTCTCACTTTCAATTTTCTCTGAAAAAGTAACTGGCCCAACGTCCTCTGACAATTCAAAATATCTACAAAGCAAATGAAAGTTAGGAAGTATTACAACAACTAGAAAATTCTGTGAGGGAGTATAATGGACATATCAGCAGAGGATAATTACCATAATTGAGGCATGTTCCTGTGAAATTCCAGAGAGAAAAGTAAGAACTTGTTAAATTTTTGCATTTATTTAGAAAGACAAAATGAAGTAATCTAAAACATCCAAGGATACCGGGACATGAACAAAAGCTGTGTAAATATCATACCCTAAACTTGCCCATCCAAACAGAAGCCAACTTGTTACTGAGAGATGACCTAGGAAATTTTAATTTAATTCAGTGATTGAAAAATGTCAAAAATTAGCAGGATTTCATATGAAGTCTCATATTCACCAACAAAAATAGATGCAGTACAGAAAGACTGAGAGAGAGCTACCGTCGTTATTAGCAATGGTCTTCACATCTCGATGGAGATGTAGAGTGATACAGAATTCATTTGCTGACTTTCAGCATGGCGATACAGGGCCTATACCATTAGTTTCACATGGGTCTGAATTCTCTATAGAATGAAAATATACACACTAGGCCAGTAGGTTTATTTATCTCAGGAAAGCAGTGCTAATAAAGGGAAAGCAAAAATCCTCTCACAAATAAAACCTACTAAAATAATAATTCCTCAAAGCTACTCAGAATATTTATGAAGTTGACATGGAATCTGCCATGCCTTGAGATTTTGCAGATTTCTGGAGATGACTGTTCTTTCTCAGTCTGAAAGAAATTACTTTCTTTCAGAAAAGACATTAACTAATTATTTATGGGACAACCAATTATTTTGTACTGTAAATCTAAGACTGAACATCATGAAATGCTTATTAGTTGAGCAAGCAAGATAGTGGAGCATTTCCTTTTGGAATGGAATGAAGCCAAGGAGTTCAACAGAGAAGGCCCTTCAATGAGAATGATTCACTAACACAGACACAGTGATGCTCAATTTACCTAGGCACTATAAAACTGACCATCAAAATGTTTCAGGAGACAGAAAATAACCTTTACATTGTGACTGTGTTGAAGCAGAGGGGTCTGGAACTACAAGTTCTCAGTTCTACAATATTTAAGAAATAACAGACAGTGACTGAAATTATAAAGTCAAAGAAAGATGGATGTGTTTTTGCTTTCAGAAAGTACAGAGTACAGTGTCTCCAAAGTGTCCTGTGTGCCTTCCTCTCCTTGCAGTTGTAACAACTGCTTTCCTGCTGCATTGCTGGCCAGCTTAGGTGTGAGACTTGGCTAGACTCAAACACCCAGGTACATAACAGTTACTCTTGTCACTCTTTTCTAACTTACAACAGTAAAAAACCCCCAAACCTGACAACAACCAAAAACAAATTTAAAAAATCCAACTGCATTTGCATCTCATTTGCCAAGAAAAAAAACTAGTTGAAAAACAGCTCTGTATTCAAAATCAATGTTTGAGATAACTCTTTGGGAAGGTATAACTAAGTCATAGCTCATGCTTTATTCTGACATGAAAGCCAGAGCCATGGCTCCCAGTCTTTCTAATGGCTGTTCAACATCATGTGAAACCTACCTACTCCAGATCTTCCATCATGACTGGGTAACCATAACTGCCCCTGTAGCACATGAGCATTTCATTCTCTAAACATGCTAATCTCACAAACATACATCCCACAGAACGTATGGGGACACATCACCAGGATCACATCTCAGGGAACCCAGCAGGGAAAGACAGCATGGATGCAGCAGAGCTGCCAAAATGATTTGTCTGGTACATAATCCCACAGCCTCGGGCCAGTAGCACATGGCCAACAGCCAGGCTGATTTCTTCCTTGATGGGCCTCATGCAACCTTCTATTAGGTGGCAAAACCTGAACATTAGAGCTTGGATGAGAGGTGTGGACAAAAATGAAAACATTTTCAGTTCATTCCTGCACCTGAAGGAAATCCATCTGAAAATCCAAAATCAATGAAATTTAACCCTTGGATTGATGAACGGATCCATTTTCCCTCTCAGTAAGATCAGGCCTTTGAGCAGCAGAGTTTAATAACAGTGTTTCATATTTCTGGCAATGTTCTTTGGGTTTTTTTTTAACTGATATCCATAAAGAAGTCACAGCAATAAACTAGGGATGATTCTCCTTCTATTCCAATTACTGAGATGCTGGGAGGATCCTTTTCAGACTTTAACTGTGATTTTCCAAATACATTAAGAGACTTCCTGTTTCATGCAAGACACTTTTATCTTTTGCTGAGAGGCTTAAATACAGGTTCATAGCACAGATGTAGAAAATGAGTTCAAGACTTAACAAGGAATTGACAACAAGAAGAAACTAGGAGTGAATAATTTTTTGCACTGGATAAAATGTAAATGATCCCTTGAAGAGACCCCACTGCTAAGGTGATTGTGTTTGTGCCCGGCTTCTTAAGAAGGAGAGGAATGAATACAACAAATCTTTTAATTATGGATTTAAAGAGTGCCCTACTCTAATAACGAGGCACAAACAGCCTCTTTTATGTAGACCACATACCCTATGACAAGTTCTAATTACTTGTGTTTAGACAGACAAAATCTGCCTCCCAAAACTTGAAGACAAAATAGGATCTTACAGATACCTTGTGCATAATTGAGTGAGTTCAGTTAATGGTTCAGTGACTTTTTCCCAAGCTGCATTATGCTATACCTGCATCTGAACAGTATTCAGTTAAATTAAAACTCTTAATATAATCACTTCCAAAATAACCCTTGTGACTAAATGCCATCTGACAACAACAATCATGAGACAAACATAGTAGACAATCTTTTCACATGGACATCTTTTCTTCTGCAAGGATCTAATTCATGTCCTTTAAGAAAGCATCAAAATTATAGCCATTAAAATCCAATTTCAGCATCTCTCTTGAAACATGAAATAACAAGAAGTAAATAATTATGCTATCTTATCAAGACCGCTGTTTTGATTTCAGACATTGTTCATATTGAATACCCAGTATATTCCTGATTATTTAAAAATTTAAAAAAAAGGAAAAAGAAAGGGAAATATTTTCATTTTATAACTTTGATTCTTTACCATTCAGCTTTATGTCTCAGCTGGGTCTGTAAGAATATTCTACTTTAACACAAGATCTAATGATGGGTCCTCTCTGAGACAACTGGAAATGCGACCATGGAGCACACAGGGTTATACGACAAAGCCAGCCTTACTGACTCCTTGCTATTCACACTCTTTCCATTGGGTGTTGCTATGATATTAAACAGATTACTGCTGGGACTCAATGTGTGCATACAGAAAGGCAAGCCAAAGGTTAAAGTTCTCTGCCTGTGTTGCTCAGCCCATTGTTCTACGCAGCCCAAGTTTGTACTTGACAAAGTTGGTGGTGCAATTCATTAGCTGGTGCTGAGAAAAATTGTCAGTGACTACTTTTGAAAAGGCAGTCTTGAAGCTTGTACTAAAAGCTTTATATTCTTTCATGAAGGTGATCTGACTGAAATTTATATGTACATTGCAGCATTCAATTACTGTACACTGTAGCTGTGCAGATGGCTTTCTTTTAATTAGAGTATTTAGTGCATCTTCTGAATAAAGAACCAGGCAATGAATAAGAAGAAATTTAATGAAAGTAACCAAAAAAGGAAAGAGTTTAAAGGAAGCTAGAGGGGAAAAAAAAGGGAGATAACAACTTAGGACACAATTCTTGCAAGTATTTCCTGCTCATTTAATGCCCTTCAGAAAACCCAGAGGATAAATCCTTGCAAATCTGTGGCCTTGGAGAAGTCTTGTCAAGCAGTAAGTATCAAGCAACTCATCAGAAAACTTTGCACAGCTGATAAACACACAGATGATAGCTAAAGATTTGAAATGCAAAATAATAGCTGGAACTTGGCTTTCAATGTGGCACAGATACACACCAATGAATGTGTTCTAAGGGTATTGCAAGAAAGTATCAAGACTTCATTAAGTTATGGCAAGAAAAAATTATATAAAATAATTTAATATTTGAAATATCCTCAGTATTAAACAGTATGGTAACAGTAGGTAGCAACACTAAGTGGTAACTGTGATGAATATAAAGCTTCTAAAACCTGAAATCCTGGATATTTTATAATCAGTAATGAAGCTGCTAGGCTTATATTCTTATGTAAGTTATATTCCTAGTTTGTTAGAAAATCATTGGCATTTAGTTATGTTGCCTCCATGCTAACTGAAAAAAAAAAAAAACCCCACCCAAACCAAAAAAAACCAAAACAACATTCAAAAGGAAAAAAACCACAGTGAGACAACATGAATTTTATATGTTCTTAAATTTGCTGCTATCAGGCATAAATGCTTAAAACAGACAAACCTGGGTAAGAAAAAGTTGCTATGGGTCATAAAGGATAGGCTGCAGCCTAGGGAAGTTACACATCCTCTTAGCAGGGACAGTAATTTAAGCCACTCTCAAGGCAAATTCCAGTATTTCTGTAATTTAAACTTTTCAGTGAATTTTAAATTTCACAATGATGGCTACACTTACCTGGTAGACCGGGTGGGGTTTTCAGATATTTGCCATTAAAATGTTGAATTACTACTTCACATTTTTCTGTAGACTCCATTCTGGAAGAGAGAAGAGAGTGGGATATGGGTAGAGGCAAATATGTGTTACTAGATTGTTATGAAAGCACCCAGTCAGCAAAAAACAAAAAGCAGAAGGAGAAAAAAAGGACAAGCACAGATGCTGAGAGAAATCTTCAAAGCTGTTGTTGCTGATTTCTGCAGAGAAACTGGTTGAACCCATCAGGACAGAGTGTGGCTCTGGAGGAGGACCTGCCACCCTCCCTGCCTGCAGCTGTGCTCCCAGCTGTGTTTGAGCCACAACCCTGTCAATGAACAGTCCCCTTCTGGCTCCAGGGCATCACCCTGAACAAGGACACTCTTCATGCTCTCACGTGCTGCTTGGAAAAGCAATAGACACGTTTCTACGCTCGCTGTGCACCCAAAATAACTTCAAATGGCTTAAAGAAATGAACTGCAGGATTTGGAGAAGAACATGGAGGATTAAACAACAATTATTAAGGATTACAATGTTAAGAAAACAACCTGCAAAGACAGACTTTATAGTAAAACCAAAGACAATGCATATATGACTACAACAATATAAAGCTGAATTCTTGGTGGAGACAGTAATTTATGTGTAACAGTGTCAGGGGAAATGCCTTACTGTTCATCTTCTGTGAGTTCAGGATAACTTTCAGCATTGAGACATTAAAGTATTAACAATGAATTGGTAAATGTATTTTTAAAGAATTTTTAGGAATACAAAGTTCCTAGTAAAAACCCAAACTGTGGTTATACCACATCTGGGAACTCACCATTGTTTCAGGTCTTCTAAATTAACTGCATACAAGTCCAGGAAAAGAGTTAACTTTGCTACAGAGCGGGGTTAGAAACTTTCAAAAGAGGAAAGTGAGAAATGGCAAGCTAGTAATTTCCTAGAAAAGTTGTGTTTAAAAACCATGTTCAATCCTCCTTCAATACACCAGTACCTACCTCCAGGTATTCCCCACAAAATAACTCTGCTGACACATATATTGCTTACTTCTCACCAGTCTAGATCATTTTAAAATGAATTTATCTGCTACCCTTCCTGTCACACAGTTTGGGGAAAGAGTGGTTCACATACAGTTTGTCTCTCAGGATACAATATTGCCGGAGTGCAAAGGATCACACCACACCACCAAAAAACACCCCAAACCCTAAAAAAATCCTGCTTGCCCATTTAATTCTTTGAGGAAGTCAGTCTATTGTCCAATTGTTTCAGGTGAAATTATTAAAACTTTCCCCTTCCAGGCTGGATCAGTGTGTATCATGTGGGCTGGGCTATTTCTACAAGCACAAAGACAGTGACTTAGATTGTTCACTTTGGCTTCATTCAGATTTAACTAAGCGAATGTCTGTGCTGAGCCTTTAGAGACTCTTGTCTCTGAAAGAATAAATGCAATAAAAGTCTGTTTTCTGTAGCTGCAGGCACTTGGTGTCAAACCATGTTATGTTGCACCACACAGCAGTGACAATTTCATTTTAATACATGGGGTACATTTTAACAAGCCAAAGCAATCCCTGCAAAGAATGCAATATATAAGCTGCTAAATGAAAGAGACTCAGTGCACTTCATGCGTTTTATGTGGGAAGAGAATAAAAGTGAAACCCACAGTGTTCTGGGATAAAAAGCCCATCATTCGAATAGCACTCTGAAAAAGAATGTGCACATTTTCCTCTCAAGTTTCACAATTAACGGCTCTCAAATGCCATTGCTGGCTATCTGTAATCTGGCACACGCTTCGCTTGAAACCGACACTGGCATTATCGACTCAGCCTGAAAAGGCAGCACAATAGACAAAGCCCTCTATACATGTTCCCCTCAGACGTGTTGCTGAGTAACAGCTGCATCCACCCTTTGCCCACCCCACCTGAGCCCTCGTGTTCTTTCTGCAACTTCTGCCTGTGGTGGTGGCCTTTCCCGCAGCCGGGCAGGGGCTGGCCAGGCAGCCACTCGCTAATCAGGGAGGCGTCCTCCCCAGGGCCACCAAAACATGGATTATAACTGTATACCCCTTTTCTTAGCAATAACCCATTCAATTTGAATTCTTCAGGATGGTTAGCTCACTGACTGACAGCACTAAATTAGGGGTACAGAGCAACCAGACATGTTAGCAAAATTGTCTGATTCTTGCCATAACAAGACCCGGGTTTTAGTTTAGTCAAAATTCTGACCAATATCAACCACTTAGGTGTCAATGTCTATGGCACCTACATGAGTTGAACCTATCCACACACATTGATTCACACATTACTGCTCTTCTTGTTTTATCCATAAAGATGAGCTATATCTGGGCAGAGGCCCCAAAAATACACTTTCTTTAAGTCCACATTAATAAATTCCTCCTGCTTTTCCTTCAGAAAGCTGTGGCACTCCTCTATCGTAGAATGCGCTTTGATTTATTCTTCTTATGTAAGCTAGCAATGTTTCAAAATGTTGCTTGAGACTAGTATTTGATAAAAATATCACTAATAGAATTGTTGCATGTTAAAAGGTTTTCTGTAAAAGAATGTCAATTGAGCACAGGTAAACTTAGGAGAAGAACATGCTTAAATACATTTTTTAATACTGGCATTCCTTTCATAATTGATAGAACAAAAATATGGTAAAATATAATATTCTGCATAAAAGATAACGATCCTAGATGCTTAAAAACCTTCTACTGACAGATATCGATATTCAACACTCCTGCTGGAAAGAGAAGAAAAACAGCTTCACATGATAATAGAAATTTGGTTCTGATTAGATCATTTGTGAAGTATCACTTTCAAATTCCTTTCAACCGTATATTTTTGGTGTTGATCCTAAGAGGATCTAAGATAATAATTCAGGTATAAATGTAATTTGGAGATAACCATAATGCATCCGAATATTATTTTGAACCAGCAAATGCACTGCAGAAAAAAATAATTATCAAAGCCATAGGCTTTTATAATTTTTTTAAAGGTACAGATAATGATATAAACCCAAAGAAACTAATAAAACCATGATGATTTATTTTTTTCTGTGTCTATATATCTCACAGTTCTGGAAACTACACTGTAGGGCCCCCAAATACAAACTATGTAATGAGACTATCTATATTCTATCCAATTTGAAAAGAAGTAAATTTTTAAAAAACCTGGAAATTATTTTTCTGATTTTTTAGCTATAGTTTGTGAACTACAGTTAACTTTAAACTATAGTAAACTTTAGCTACAGTTTGCAAAGATATTTTTATATGAAAAGTAAAAGAAAAAAAATCCAAACAAACCCAAACAGTGGGTGCTTAAACAAACATCAGAACCAAATAATTTGATGTGCACATCTTCCTATTAAATATTTATTTAGTATAATTTAAAAACCTTACATTATTCTATTATAAAATAATAAA
>VYXD01005456.1:505370-569633 GCA_013397195.1 Hylia prasina
AATTTATATTATATGTCTCTCTACAGACCACAATAGCACCAAAGTAGTCATTATATGTTGTTAGAAGTAATAGGGAAGGTTTAAGATGAAAAGGAGAGGAGAGGAGGGGAGGGGAGGGGAGGATTATTTTAACCCGCCCTAAAGCTCTTACACATGCTTTTTATAAAGATTGATGCAGTGTCAAGAAACAATTTAATACAATTTTTATATAAGGAATAACATGGTGATTACATAATTATTACCTGAGAAATATTCAGTACCATGTAATTACCACTTAGTGGAAAAGTGTGGGTTTGGTTTACATATATCCTATAGTCACTTTGCTTAATAATAATAATGTAAATGATAATCAGGACTATATTTTTATATATCCAGAATAAATATTTAAAGATGAAATTGTTATTACCACATTTATGTTATGGTCAACATATGAATATTGTTTACATTTACAAGAGTGGGAATTATAAATCTTTGAGAACAATGTTTCCTTACTATTTAAGGCATTTTCAAAGATGGGAGCAGGTAGGTAGTAACAGTATTATACAGTGAGGGCAGCCGAAAGAATGGAGACCATAGTTAGAATACACACCAGAGAACTGAATTTCTTTAGCACATCAAGAAGACGACTAAAGGGGCATAAGTACCTTTGTGGGTAAACTGGGGAGCAAGGACGTCTTTACTCTTCCTGAGAAAGTTATGACAGATGAATTCAAAAGAGAAATTAGGCAGAAACATTTAACTGCAAGGAAGATGATCCACTGGCAAACATTATATAGAAAGGAGGTGGTCCTTTTTTTCTGGTTGATGTCTTTGAATAATTTCTGAAAGTCTTATTTTAGTAGGACATGAGCATTATCTCAATATTAGGTAATGGGTAGTATTTCAACTGCCTATGATATAAAAGATGTGAGGTAAAATGATCTTCAGGTCTCGAACACTTTAGAGCTACAAGATAGTTTTGATTAGCATGAGGTTTTTCCTATGTTTATCCTTCACATTCACTAGTTTTTTTAATTTATTTTGCTAATTTAATTCCAGGCATTCTAAGACCCTGATATGGCTGCAACCTGTGATTTCCTCCTCTCCTGTATTTTTTACAGGGTAAGATTCAGGTATCTTATCTCCCCAGCTTTTCAGTCAGTAAGAGATTGCTTCAAGATGTTCGTGGTTTTTGGTTTGAATCCATTTTCTGTTGGAAAAAGGCTATTCCTTTTGCCACTCACAGCCTAAAAAGACATTTATTGTGACAAGTTCTCCTCATTGCTCACAAATTATATCTTTTCCTAACATGTCTTGCCTGTATTTTCTTCAACTGTCTGCTTGAACAACAGGAGGTTGTTTGCTTTCTCAGATAAATATAAAAAATCTACAGAAACCACTCTTTTCCTTTCCTCTTGAGATGTGGTTTATTCTATACCTTGCAGCATCACCCATTATGCTAAGGGGAGCTGTCTGAGTATGTCTGCCCTACAGTATTTGTATTTACATAGAAAAACCTCTTTGGGTCAGAGGAAATAACTTCATTACACCTCCATTATCCTGAAAACCTCTGAAGGATGCACGGCTTCCTTTAAGGAAAAGAAAAACCCATAGAAATTAAAGGTTCACCCCTCTCGTTTTACTTCAGTGGAAAGTGGAGCATAACCATTTCTACTGAAATCCATGCAAAGCTTCTATAAATAGAATAATGGTCCTGTGATGGCTAAAAACCTTGTTTCCTTTTTTTTTTTGTTGCTCCCTTTCAGCTGCTGAGTTAAATATTATTTCCAAAGACTAAATTTAAGACATATAAAATGCGGGCAAGAGGGAGCTAAGTTTAGTAAAAAAAGATGGGCAGGCAAAGAAAAGCATCTCATTAGAAGCTTTTCCAGAAGAATAAGGAAAGGAAAACATGAGGATGAGGCCGAAACTCCCAACAGCAGAGTGTTTAAATGCCTCACTACACCAGACCCCCCCAGTTAGGTCACGAAGGAACAGAAGCATGTCTGTGATGTGTACTTTTGCTCTGAGGTGACAGCTAATTGAGAATCTCTTGACTTTGGTCATTTGCTGGGAACAGCATCGTAACATTCTTTTATGACCATTTGTGTTGTACAAATTTCCTTGTGTTACTGGAAAAGAATAGTATGAGCACACAGCCATTTCCACCTAGACCTAGGTTGATTTATGCTACTGTCTTCACAGTCTCAGGTTAAGTATTATACTGGTGCCCGCCAGCAGTGCAATACTTGACTGTCTGACTGTCAGCATTTCCATCATAAATTTCTGTTTTCAGAAGCTTATGACTTCGTTGTAAAATGTCGCTTGGGGGAGGAATCTTGCAAGGTCGTTGTAAGTTACAAGACAGCAAACAAAATAAAAAAGTTAGTGGTTTCTAACTCTTTCTTTGCACTTTATCATTTAAAAGGACCCATAAAATGCTTGTTCTGCTGTTCAGCTGAGTGTGACAAACCTGTGTATGGTATTATTAATACTACTATCTCTTTAGGGAAGATACTTAAATAATACTTGAATGGTATTTTATTGTGGGGTTATAAAAAGCAATTTTATTTCATTGATTCAGTGGTACCAGTTAAGTCCCTCCCCAAGGTATATGCCAGTATCTCCTTGTTCCCTTTTCCAAAGCCCAAGGAGTTCTTCAATTAAATTCATGGTACCTCAGGCTTGGATTATGCAAATTGCTCAGCCAAATTATCTGAAGGCTCCCAACTTTCCAGCTTTCTCCCTCATCACCTTTCAGACCTGCATACTTATTTTCATCTTATCGAGTCCCACTAAAATTTGTCTAGGGATCCTGACCCATCTGTCCTTCCCTGAAGTTTGCTTCTCCCTGAAAGTGTGACTTCATGCCTGTTAATTTTCTTAGGGATGTACAAAGTCCACCAAATTTTTTCCAGGTTGCAACAGCAGATGTAAATGTGAGGGTTTCAGAGGTGCATCCCCACACAGATCTCCCCACCACCCTGCAGTGTTGCTCTGAGGCTTTTCCAGAGAGGCCTTTCAATGGAAATGTATCACCACAGGCATTGGAATATTTTGCAGATAACACACGAAGTCTTTGGAGCATGTTTGGGATTTCCAGCTTCACCTGAGATATTCAATTATAAAGCAAGTTCCTGGGTAAGATACATGATATGACAGATCACTCTTCTGACTGAAAGTAGGAATGATCCTTGTAATATCTAAACCTGTACTACCATCCCAGATGACAGATTTATTCAGGGTAAATTATAGCACCTTTTCAACCACCTTCAATTAAACCTTTGAATAAGGAAGAACAAAGCATTTTGGCTCTTCACAAATGCATCCCTAAAATGCCTGAATGTTCTTCATCCCCTAGTGCTTGATGACACTTCTGTCTCCAAAGTAGCAACATCACTGACCCTCAGAAATCTCTCCCTAAATATTCCACCTTTTATTTAGCAAAACAGCACCACTGTGATTTTGTCATTCCTTTATCTTCTCCCACCTTAACATCAGGATCTCACTCATTGTGGGCCTGTGGAAAGCCAGGTCTTCCAGCAGATACAGTTACCTCTTTATAAGCGGCAACACTTCTTCAGGATGAAGATACATATTTCCCTCCACGCTCTAAATACCTTCCCATATCCAGTAATTCCAACCTCCCTGGAAGATCTTCTTACTATCTCTGATCTGCTTTTTCCTCATACCATCAACAACACTACAAATGTTGTTCGCCAAACTCATAAGATATCAACTTTAAAATTATATCTTGAAATAAGTCTTCAAATCCAGTTTCTGTGGATTTCTTTCCACTTGTTTTCCTTTGGTTTTGGTTTGGTGTTTTTTTTTTTGTTTTGTTTTACTTTGTACTGTTTTATTCTGTTTCATCTTGTTGATTTTTTTTTTCAGGATGAAGGACTATGATTTTGTTCTAAGCTCTGAAGAATACATTTACACTTTTAAAATGAAAGATCAGCTGCTGGAATTATTAGATGACTCCCAGCAACAGCTATTTAACATCTACAAATTTAAGTGTTGTGATGAAATTCTGTGCAAGGGCATCACAGTATCATTCCCTCTTTTAATAGGCAATCTTACAACAGACTGAACTCAAAGCTTCACATCCAAAGAAGTGCCTCTTTTTTTCCAATATCCTGCTTCTAATAAGCATTTCTGCTCCCTCCTATTTCTTCTCATTTCTCTCTCTGCTTTAGGACAGGCTGTGCTCAGTCTCTCGCTGTTGTCAACAGAAACACCCCTGCCAAAAGGCCACGGCAGCATGAGCCCTGTGGAACGCCAGCTCCCACAGAGAGTCTGAAGGCAGGTAATATGGCCTTGAAATAAAAAACATCGGCCAAGGGTGAGGCAGATGTGCAGAGTTTATAGCATGGATTGGCTTTTATGAAGCCACAGTTGAAGTCTGAAGTTTCCCTTCTCTGGCCCCTTGCTCATAACTCTCCTCCTCAAAATGTCCCCTGGGGTGTACCCAGGCACAGTTGGCTCAGGCCACAGTGAAATGCTCTGGAAAGATTCAGGAAAATCTGTTCAGTTGCTTTGAAGGATGCAAAAGAGAGGAAATTGTTTCATGGCTTAACTTCATTCAGAGCTAGTTTTGTACCCACATACTCTAAGGGAGGCTGTAAATGTCACCAGACATAACTAAGATAATTTTGATCCAAGAACATTTGAAGTTCTCCAGGTTATAAATGATTAAGTGGCCACCTACAGTACTATAAAACTGCTAATCATACTCATTTAGAAGAAAAATCTGACAATAGCTGCCTATCTTCAGTCTTTACTTCTGATTGCTTTTTGAATGAATGGACTTATTTTGAGATTGACTATTTCATGATTGGGCAGACTCAGAAAATGACTTTTAATCATCATAAAATGTAATTAATAACTTTGAAACATCACATTTCAAAGTTGTTGGATTCTGCACCATTTCAGCATATGCAAATTTAACTTTTTCTCCAGCTCTTCTGTGGTTCTGTTTAGAGCTATGCTAAGCATCATGGCAGATTCCACAGGCAGGCAAGATATACCGTGATAAAACGTCCCAGGTCAGAATAGCCAGGGTCCTCACCTGGGGTGCTGATTCGAACTTCTAAGATATTATTTGAACTGAAAATCCAGCTTCTATCCCCTACCTGCATTGGTACCCATTAAACATGCGCTCACACCATAGGTACACTGGAATGAAACCTTCATGACCACAATCAAAGCTGAACAAATTAACAACCTGTTTGGTTTGACATACAGGAAAAAGATACCAGATAGCATTTCTTTACAAAAAGAAAGTCAGCTGGTCATGCAATTAAATATTGTATTGATAATTCTGCAAAAGACAGGAGTCAGAATTCAACTATGGTTCTAAATTTCTGGATTAACTTTAGCCTCACTCAAATCAGTGGGACACTTTGATGGAGTGAAGGTTTTACCCCACTGTCATTTGCATGGTAAATTACACAACCTACAAGTTAGATCTTTACAGGGTTCCTGAAATATATTCCATAATTAAATACATTTTCACAAAGTAAGTCAATTTTCAAAAATGTGAGTTTATCAATGACTTAGACTAATCTATATTTAGTGAGGTAGAAAAAATCATGTTATTATCTGCAAGAATGCACAAGGAACAGTGTGCCATATTTCAGCACAAATGTTTTACCTTTTCCCATTTGAATTCAGACAATATTATCTTAACATTTTTTGGGCACAATGATCTTTCACATCAAGGGCAGCAGTAACACTACAATGTCACTTTTCTTGAAAGCTAACTTTTTATCACACAGTACCTCATTTCACTCAGTGGTATTATGATGCTAAGTGCCATGATATACCACGATATGATGGATTTCAGAGAAATATGCAAGATGAAGAAGTGATTTTTGCCTCCTCTACAAAGCACAATGTTATGAATATTCTGTAGAAACAATGATCTGGGATTTTTTTTTTCCCTTTTATTTTGAAGCAGAAGACTGATTTGCAGCAGAATTGCAAATTTCTCTTCTTATTTGTGTTTTCAGTACCTTTCTATATATAGGACTCTATTTCTTGGCTTTTGAAAAGAAAAGTATTTGATTTGAGAATGTTTCAAGCTGAAGAGAATCTATGTAAATATTCCCTGAGAGTAAACATGGAGCCTTGTCTATCTGTACTAACAATGAAGTACATGGTAATAATATGTTGCCCATTCTGTCTAAAATGTCTGACTACTCCATCAGGGCTTGTTCTATGCAAATATTTCTTCTTAAGCTCTTTTCATAGCTGCAGTTCAAGGAAGCTGCAGCTTTCAAGGAAGACACATTTTTTCAGTTACAGTTCCTACCCTTTGCTATTCCAGCTGCTAAGTTTACTTTCTCCAGTTGCAAAATCTTTGTCAAATATTTAAACAGTTTCATAGAATGGTTTGGGTTGAAAGGGACCTTAAAGACTATCTAGTCTCTCCCCAGATTTCTTACAGGACCCTTTCAGGTACTGAAAGACTGCATTAAGTTCACCCCAGGACCTCCTAGGCCTTGGTTTCTTTACCAAGTGTGTGCTTTTTGCTGTAGGACATTTATTATTACCCGTGGTTGATCCTGAATGGATAGCTCACTATTCCTAGCTATTTTTATTTACATATACCTACACAGAATTAACTGGTTTTAGAGCAATGAAATGAACATCCTTCTGCACTGGCATTTCTTGGTGGAAAGAACAGATACAATCTGATAAAGATGCCACTCTGCATCTTCCATAGCTGTGAGACTTTAGAGCTACAGAACAGACAGCATTTTCAAAGGACCAAGGCTGAAAAAATGTGCATGAATCAAAGTAAGAGCAAAGGTTTCACCTGGCAAAGCCGACTCCTCTGCTGACTCCATTTGCATCTCTTAATATTCTGGTGGAAATGACATGTCCAAAGGGTTTCAGCATATTCTCCAGTTCCTGCTCATCCATGGACACCGGTAAATTTGAGATGTATAGATTTGTGGGATCTTGCTCTTGTTGCTGCGACAAAATAAGAGAAATAGCCTCAGTTAGGCTTAACACAATAGAACAGCTTATGGCTCGTACAATAAGGGCTACTCAAAATATGACCAAGTCAAGCACTGATATCTGCATTAGAAGAAAAGCTGGGTAATTTCTTCATGATGACAACATATTTGCCAAATTTCTGCAAACTTACATGCATGTGCTTAATTCTGTGTGTGATTGCTCTTATTGAACTCAGTGACACTATTCACTTACAGAAAATTACTCTCATGCACAAGTGTTCTTGGATTTGTGTCCTTATTTAGCACAGAGATTGTGAAGAAAACGTGATTTCCACAAATGTGCTAGTGTTAGCATAAATAAAGAACAAAAATTCAACTTATACTTTAATCAGATGTGCTTTCCAGCCAGCCTGTTCATCATCAAAATGTTGCTTGAAAACACGGAACACTTTTCATAGTATCTTTTCCCTTTCTTTCCTAATCAAAAATGTCTTTCATAATAATAAGCAACAAGATCTAACTGAGCCGGGGGCAGGAGGGGGCATTCTGCAGTTCAACCTATGGTTCTGGTGAGATAGGTCACATGTTTATTCTGAGACTAAATCAAAAAATCCTATAAAACAAAGCCTGTAGCATGAATAATTGAAAAAACAAATTTGAAAGCAGCTTTCTTGTTCTATTTCAGATCTTTAGGCTAAACTTTCCATAAACCACTCCAACCCCTATTCTTGCTTGATGAAGTACTGCAAAGAAACGTGAAAGAGACATGGATGCCATATGTAAAATAAGTATATTAAGTATATTAAAGTAAAAAACCCCTTGTCTATAGGCAACCAGGTCTTGATTGAATTAAATCAATTTAGTTATGCCCTTGCAAATTTTCATGGCTCTGTCCATTTTTATTGATACAAGCTTTGCATAATGTCTGATCACCCGCCAGTACAAGCCTGACTGGGATCAGGCATTACTACATAATTTCAGCTAATGTTAAATAACCAAAAATATCAGATGCAATCATTATACTGTACAGTATTCCAAATATAAGATGCAATCATTATACTGTACAGTATTCCAAATAACACCTTCTCTGAGAAAGTTCTCTGAGGCAGAGAATTTTTAATTCTTTTTATTGCACATTTTAATGGGCAGAATTAATTTGTACTTGTTCAACATTGAGTTGACAACAGCAATATCCTTTTTTTGCTGAGTTATCCTAAAATCAGACTAATAACCTTGCAGCAGCACTGCAACCTTGCACTGTTATGAAATTACACACAGTCCTGCAGCCATCTGCCCTGGTTTAACTAAACTAGTTTCAAATTACACTCCATTAAAATCAGTGAGAAGGGGCCTTGTCAAACATAATCATGCATTCTGTTTTGAGAAGATGTATGAAGACAGGACAGAACCAAGATGTCTGCTCCATCATTGCCTTGTACGTTCAAGGCCTCAATATTGGAAAGAGAAATTGCTTCAAGCCCTGATTCACACACACCATCTTTGCAGGGACAAGAATGACTAAGGCAAATCTAATGTAGCTAAATACCAGAATCAGAAGCTGAAGAGTTTTCAGCTTCTATTACCCCAGGCTCAAGGGAAATTTTAGCCCTTTTGGGCGAGACAAAAAACTGCAAGTGGATACCCCAAAAGGTCCAAAATCAAGAGGCATGTCATACTGTTGTACTGTGTAATGGGGATTCTGATCACAGGGCTATGGATGCTTGTCTTTGGATGTACTGGCTAATGACCACTGCATTGTAGCTTTGCATCTCCAGACTCACTACCCCACGAAACAACACATTACCGTGCAAGATGAATTCCTCACTGTTTCACAAAACATAAATAGAAGACCAAAGTAGGCATGTTTTCAAGCTGCTGTCCTCAAAAATATACCCAGTTGTTACCATGTCTTACAGTAAGGGGCAGAAGAGAGGAGAGGAACACCACACACAAACACTGAACTTACTGCAAATTCAACTGAAGTTAAAAACCTCAAATCTCAGAAAACCTTCTCTCCCTTTCCAGTTATCTTTCCCTGCAGTCATTTTCCTTCCTCTCACATCAATTTACATTTATACACATCCAAAAGCTAGTTCCTCTCCAGTAACCAAAAGATGCTAGTGAGGGGTCAGAACTGCTACAGTACTGACAATGGAAGGGAAATCATGCAAACAGTCCTGGAGGGAAGGTAGACAAGAACAGAAAAGGAATATGAGCTTCAGATCACACTTTTAGCTTTGGGAAAAGCAAGGAGATAAGAATGCAAACCATTTTCTTTCTTCGTTTTTTTCTCCTTTACATTCTTCACCTTTTCTGTATGCAAATTATTTAAGTTTTATTGATTGGTACTTCCCCCCTTATCCACCCTCCACACCTCGAAGCCACAAAAAAAAAAATTAAAGATGTAGGAATTTGGAAGCATCTTCATTGTTACTAAGTACTTTGAAAGGGTAAGCAATAGAGGCAGGTAAAGCAAAGGCATTCAAGAAGCAAATCCAAGCAGAAAGCTTTGCAATTCCAATTGCCACAGTTCTTTGGAAATAATTCCATTATTATGCAAACCTCTGCCTATTGATTGGTTAAGGGCTTTGATTACTCCATCAATCAATGCTCAAGAACTAACATCACTTGCTAATATTTAGAAAAAATATGTTGATGAAATCCCTGTAGCCAAAGACCAGACTAATGTGGAAAAGTGAAGTTATGCATCAGTAACTTCGTGACAGCCTCTGCTTTCACTGAAGCAACTCAGTCCCACAGCACATTAAAATGAGAACTCCTCCTTTGACTACTCAGTTTTCAAGCTGGGGCAAACAAATAAAATAAATAAGAACCGTTGCCAATGTGTCTCACTTCTGAACCAGGAACACATAAGCCTTTTAACTGTGCTAGAGATTAAATGTCGTTGTTTTAAATATCCGTGGAAAGTTAGCTACACTCTGAGGATGAATGAAAGACTAGCAGACCATAGTCACTCTTTCACAGGGATTTGCCAAGCATATCTTTTATCAATGTGATAAATATATGTTGCAAACAGAGAGAGACAGATGAGGCCACTCATGCTACTTCCACAACACAACAGTGTTTTCTAAGAAAGGAAAAAATTCACATTATTTTTCCTTACTATACAAATATAGCATTTAGAGAAATACCCCTTTCCCTTACAGAGAAATATCACCCCACAGAAAACATATATATCACACAACTGACTGAAACAAGATGAAATGCCTTCACAGTAATGCAGTCAGGAGCTGAGCAGGCTTTACAGGCTTTTGTGGAACCCAGCTGCCCTATCACTGTGCAGCCAGACCCCACTGTCACCTGCCCTCATGAGTCCCTGTTTCTCAGGCTTGGTCCCACTCTCAGCCTCTGGCACTGATCTCTGATGTTCAGCATGGAGGTGCTGACACACTCCTCTCATTTCGCCCAAACCTTTTCATCCCAGATTCTACAAGCTCCCGTGTGAGATATTCTCTTCCCCATCCCAGTGCTACTGCTGAGCTTTTCACTGTCAAAGGTAAGTGTCCTGCTGTTCAAAATGTGCCTATTTGTTGACAAGATAAGCCTAACCAGAACCCTAAGTCCAAGCACCCCGTGAACTACTTGCCTTTCATAATCCCAACAGTTGACAGCTCAGTTTCTGCCTTCAGTGAAGGAACAGCTCCCAGGGTTGCAGGACTGATGGCAATGTTAGTGTCTGGATCAGGCTTCCTGTGGTTCATTTAATTATCTCTAAGACTTTTCACTAGACATTAAAAAAATGCTACTTCCCATCTTGGGCCACTAAAATCCCATTTATTATTGTCTCCAGTCCCAAAATGCATTCATTAACTGACCAGTCATCCGTGAGAGAGCTGAAAGCCTTTTGTTTGATACTGAAGGTGATTTCAGAATGGCATCTTCCTCCTATGCCCCTATAGTCTGGGCAGGACCCAAAAGGGTGGGTGGCAGAAAGCCACATGCTCAGCACAAACAAGTCCAAGAGCAGTGTGACTTGGATGCCCTGCAGCTGGAGACTTGGAGCCAGCACAGTGGGGCCACCAGCCACGCAGAGCCTGGGCTTTGCTAGCAATTTCATAGAATCCTGGAATCACTAACGTTGGAAGAGACCTGCAACCATTAACCTAACAATGCCAGGTCCACCACTAAACCATGTCTCTAGGCACTGCATCTCCATGTTTCTTAAAATCTTCCAGGGACAATGATTCTACTACCTCTCTGGGCAGCCTGCTCCAATCCTTGACCACCCTTTCAGCGAAGAAATTTACCCCTCCCGACCACACAAGAGACACCATGCTGGCCCTGCACCCTGGGGGAGTGACATACCTGTTGATACAGTCTTCCCAAAGCACACCTGTCCCTTGGGCCTAATCCCCCAGGATTGAGAAGGGCTTCCCCAGGGGGACCAGGGCCAGCACTGCAGCTGACCGCTGTCCTGGAGGTTCACAGGAGCAGGGGGCTGCTGGGAGCAGTGGAGAAGCACGGTTCCTCTGCCTTTCCCAGGCCCCATGCCAAATACAGATAAATCATGGATACAACACCAGGCCAAGTTGCTGCTTCCTGAAGAGAGTGGTGAAGCAACTGTGCAGCCTGCTGTGTGTGCCAGCTGCAGAGGAGCCACGCTCAAGACATGCAAACTTGCAAGGGTAGTCTCAAGGCACAATCAACAGCCTGCTCCTGGCTAGCCTCACAGATATTCGTTTTAGGCAAGATCTCCCATTTGACAGGCCAAGGATTTTCCATATACAGTTTGCACTCTCACTGCAGCCCCAAAGAAGCAGGGATAAACTTATCCAGTCAGTCTCAACCCTATGAAATCCTGGCACAGCCTCACACCTTAGGCGAAGCTCATTCTGGGATCCTGGTGTGTGCCACCCCATGCGGGTACACTGAGTGCCAGAAAATGAGCTGGCAACAACAAAAAAAGAAATTCAGTCAATTTAAGCTCCTCTCCAGAAAACTGCATAACTTTTTGCAACTCCTTTTTCTCCCACTGCAGCCTGTTTCACGATCACTGTATGAGCATAATACCTCAACTCCTCTGGCCCTTGCACTCCAGGGGCTTTAGCTGGAGTTGTTGCAGTTGGGCCATTCTGGCTGGGGATGTGTAGGATAGACACTCTTAAAGTGGTCAAAATCACACACCTAGAAAGGCTTAAAATTGTGAAGATTTTTTTTTTAATTCCAATTTAAAAAAAAAAAATCCAGCCTTAAAATTGGAAGGTTTAAAATGGTGAATACTGCAAACTAGCAGTAGGTCAAGCCCACATCTTTGATTAACTCAGACCAACTCCAGTGGTTAGCAGAGAAGCTGTCCTGGTGCAAGGCTCTGGAGTTCAGCAGCCAGGAGTAGTTGTAGTGGGGAAACAGCCAGAAATTCTGTCACTGCCTTTTAGCAAGAACTGGGCCAATCACTCAGCTCCCAAGGCCTGTGCCAAGAAGCAAAATAAGTTTATAATGCAGAGGATTTCCAATGCACTACACCAACAGCATTTCAAACAGAAAAAAAAAACCAAAAACAAAACAAACCCTAGCAGAGGGCATGCTGCAACTCCAAGTTTGCTGTTTGCTTTGCTGGGCCCTCCCAGACACTTTTGAAAGGAAGGACAACGTTCAGATGGGATTTTCCCTCCCATCTTGAGATAATCTTTGGAAGCAATGCATGAAAAGCTGAAAGAACAATTCCTGCTTGTGCGAGCTGGGGCTGAACCTCTTTAGACAGTACGTTTAGTAATGCATTCTTTAAAGACACGTGTAGGGAGGGGCAGACAGCTTTTAGCAACGTTATTTTTTTTCCCAAAAGGAACTCCAATCTCCTCTAATCTGTGATCTCTGTAGGATTGGAAACTGAGTGTGTTTGGTTTATCTGGAAACCCTATGTACCAATTCCTTTTATTGAGCCTAATTTATTTCTCCTTAGAGCAGCTTGTTCTAGGAAAATAAGCTCTGATTATGAGTTCAAATGATTTCTTTTTCCATCTTCCAAACTTATTCTGGGAATTTAGCTTTGTATGTGGATCGATATGAGATTCTGGACTCCTCTTTTAAAAGGTATAGTCAATAATTATATTAAAGATCATATGCTTTTCTTGTCTTTAATAAATTGAGACTTCATAATATTAATTTTGACACAGGTCAATATTACCGCTCACCTTTAGAAACACAGTTCATTTTAGATGCAGGTTCAAAACACCCTCAATCAGTATTTTCCCCAAATGAGTTCATCTCTGCCTTATGGCTACTGCCCAGATCTTCAGCCTATGGACTGAACACCTTGTCCCCTTTAAAGTTCTGGGTTGAATTTCTGTCTCCCCCTAAGATAAAAATAGTCATTTTAAAAGAAAAAAGCCATTTATGTGGAACCCTATATATGAAACCAGATCATGTATATGGAAATATTTATGTGAGATTTCATACGTTTTGCAGTGTTTGCTCACTGTTTTGAAAGCTGCAGTTGTATGGTAGCATCAGTCTCATCTTCAGTTTATTAAATTATTTTTAAACTGGATTCTTTACAGCCACTAAGCTTAAATGAAATTTAGAGGAAGCATGTAATACTTTCTTTCAGCAGATTCACATTCAATAACTCTTCTTGTTGTTCTGTTTTGTAATATTTACATTTTTAGTAGTGCAGCTTGTGAGAACTTTCCAGGACATCTAAAAGAGACATTCATTTAAAAGCTGATTTTATGGGCATTTGGTTGGAGTCACACACCAAAATTCTGAATGAAAATACCCCTAGTTTTCTACTGTTACTCCATTAATTCCTGCTGCTTTTCCACATTAATGTGGCATATTTATTCACATGTGCAAAAGATGCCTGGTTTCAGACAGAGTAAGGTACTGAATTTATAATCCTGGTGTATAACTTCAGCTCTAATACCTAATGTGTTCAAGGAAGATTTAGAGAGGTTCTCTCTTCACTGACCTATCCAGGCACAGCAGGATGCTCCTAACTTACTTAATCACTGTTAGATAGGATGAATATGGGCTAGTAATGTGAAAGTTGGAAGAAAGTCATCCCAAACTACCATCTCTTGGTATCAGAGAAGTGAGAGCAGGAGCTCCTTTCCTTTTTTCTCAGCAAGGATGGGAGGGAAGGGTATGGTGTAGTAGTTGGGGATGGAGATCTTGCCCATGTATGTTCATGTGGTGTCCTTTCCAAGCAATGAAGGTACACTGATATGAATTAAGTTACACTAGTCCACTTTCAAAGATTTTTTACATTGCTTATTAGTTTCATAAAAAGAAGGAAAAAACAAACTCTCATGAAACCTTTGCTGTAGCAATGGTCCAGATGATGCAACCTTCCAGATTGTCAATGACATATTTTGAGCCATCATTGCAGTAACACGAGGCGAACAAAATGAATGAAGAGCAGCTGCCAGGGTTTCCTTTGACTTTTTCCTTGCTTATTTGCTTTCCTTTGTGTGGACACATTTTTGACAACGTAGACAGCTAAATCAATGGCCAGTTAACTATTGATCCCTGGCTAGTTTCACTCTCTTGTTGAGCACCACACCAAAAGGCTTACAATGCTGTATAGAAAGCCTAAACTTCACAAGGATTTTATTAGTACGCAGTGTATTAATAATACAACAGATACAGTTGAAGGAAACTGCTAAAAGTAATGCAGGCCTCCTTGTCAAGAGTATTTCCGAAGCTCTTTCATGGAATCTTGGAATTGTTTAAGTTGAAGAAGACCTTTGTGATGACTGAGTTCATCCCTTAACCCAGCACTGCCAAGCCTGTCATTAAACCATGTCCCTCCCTACCTGCCACATGCACTTGTCTTTTAAATGCCTCCAGAGATGGTGACTCTACCACTTCCCTGGGCAGCCTGTTCCAATGCTTGACAATCTTTATGGTGAAATATTTTTGCTGATATTCAATCTGAACCTCCCCTGGCTCCCCAGCAGCAACTTGAGGAAATTTTCTTTTGTCCTACCCCTTGTTACCTGGGAGACTGACCCCCACCTGGCTACACCCTCCTTTCAGGCAGTTGTAGAGAGCGATAAAGTCTCTGTTGAGTCTCCTTTTCTCCAGGCTGAATAACCCCTGCTCCTCCAGTTGATCCTCACAGAACTTGTGCTCCAGACCCTTCACCAGCTCCATGGTCCTTCTCTGGACCCACTCCAGCCCCTCAGTGTATTTCTTGCAGTGAGGGNATGGTGAAATATTTTTGCTGATATTCAATCTGAACCTCCCCTGGCTCCCCAGCAGCAACTTGAGGAAATTTTCTTTTGTCCTACCCCTTGTTACCTGGGAGACTGACCCCCACCTGGCTACACCCTCCTTTCAGGCAGTTGTAGAGAGCGATAAAGTCTCTGTTGAGTCTCCTTTGCTCCAGGCTGAATAACCCCTGCTCCTCCAGTTGATCCTCACAGAACTTGTGCTCCAGACCCTTCACCAGCTCCATGGTCCTTCTCTGGACCCACTCCAGCCCCTCAGTGTATTTCTTGCAGTGAGGAGCCCAAAACTGAACACAGGATTTCAGGCGTGGCTTCACCAATGCCGAGTGCAGGGGGACAATCCCTGCCCTGTTCCTGCTGCCACACCATTGCTGACACAGGCCAGGATTCCATGGGCCTGCTGGGCCACATGAGCACACACTGACTCATGTTCAGCTGGATGTCAAACAGCACCCCCAGGTCCTTTTCCACCAGGCAGATTTCCAGCCACTCTTCTCCAAGCCTGCAGTGTTCAGTGGGGTTATTGTGACCCAAGAACCTCACCTTGTTGAACCTCACACAATTGGCCTTTTCCCATCATTCCAGCCTGTCCAGATCCCTCTCTAGAGCCTCCCTATCCTCCAGCAGATCACCACTCCTGCCCAACTTAGTGTCATCTGCAAACTGACTGAAAGTGAACTCGATCCCCTCATCCAGATAATTGATAAAGAAATTAAACAGGCCTGTCCCCAGCACTGATCCCTGGGGAACACCACTTGTGACCAGCTGCCGACTGGATGCAACTCCATCCACCACCTTTCTCTGGGCCTGGCCATCCAGACAGTTTTTGGTGAGTGAAAACACATGCATACAAGCCATGAGCAGCCAATTTCTCCAGAATGCTGTGGGAATCGTGTCAAAGGCTGCAGTAAAGTCTAGGGGAACAGCATCTACAGTCTTCTTCCTCATCCACTGAGTGTCACCTTGTCACAGAAAGAGACCAGCTTGGTCAAGCAGGACCTGCCTTTCACAAACCCATCCTGACTGGGCCTGATGTCCTGGCTATCCTGGATGTGGTGCATGATTGTGCTTGACGATCTGCTCCATAACTTTTCCTGGCACCAAGGTCAGGCTGACAGATCTGCAGCTCCCCAGATATTCCTGTCCCTTTAGACAGGTGTCACATTTGCTAACTTCCAGTCAACCAGGACCTTCCTGCTGGGAAATGACTGAAAGTGGCCCGATGAGCCTTATGTCAGCTCCCTTAGTATCCTTGGGTGGATCCTGTCTGACCCCATGAACTTGTACAACAGAACACTAACCATTTCCCCTGGGAATACATGGGCTTCATTCTGATCCCATCCCCATCTTTCAGCTCACCTGAACAATTGCTGGTCTTATTATTAAGGACTGAGACAAAGAAGGCATTAAGTATATCAGCCTTTTCTTCATTTTTTGTCACTGTTTCCCTCTATGTCCAATAATGTATGGAAATTTTCGTTCGCTCTCTTTTATTTCTGATGTGTTTATAGAAGCAATTTTTATTTTCTTTCATGGCAGTATCCAGATTACCTTCTAGTTGGGTTGTCAATCCCAACATGATTTTGGGGAAGAAGCCCTAATTATTACATGACCATTCTCAGGTGATTCTGAGGTTTCTCACACATCAATAACCCCTGTGTTCTTGCTCCTGCATGGATCTTCATCTCCTATCTCCACTGAGAAAGCAGATCTTGCTAGCACACTGTCCCTCAAACATTTGCATGATGCTCCCAGGCTTATCTCTACTGAGCCTGGCTTTATCTTTTTCCACTTTAAATTTTTTTGCATTAGGAATTTTTGGAAGCATGAGCTATCTCCTCAACCAAGACTGTCTAAACACGGATGGTTTCACAAGGAAAATGCTGAAGAACAGAGGACATTTGGTTATTCAAAGCAGCTTATTTTGTCCTAGGTGCCTTCAAAAGAATCTGTGTTGTTTGATGGTCTTCCAAAGGCTCCAATACAGAAAGATTTAACATCCTGAGATGTTAAATCTCACACGCTGACAGATCAACTTCACAGTAGTCTCTGTGCCTTTTTAGACTTAGTGCTGACTACACATTTCATAAATTATCTTTCTTGTGTGCCCAGACCTACTTGATGCTTACACTACGATGGTTCAAAATTTATTAACAAAGCGGTGTTTCCAAAGACTCACAGGAGATTTGGCCCCAGAATAATTATGCAACCACCACACAGCAATAATTAAGCCAAATCAAAAATTATAAATACAGCGAAAACTAAACCTGCAGCATCCTTTTTCTGTATAAACTTGATTGTCACTAAGTCTTGTCAAAAGTCGCTTAACAAAGAGGTCACTTGCTGGAAAGACACAGAAGCTCTGCACTTGAACATAGAAAACACTCGTAAGTGCTGTTCTGAAGAAAAGCATTTCCCCAATGATTTTGAAAAGTATTGTATTGTTATTAGCATAAGTAAACTTAAGCATTTCTAGACTTTACAATGACCCAAGAAAAGAACTCCTGCCATTTGAAATCCTTTTCCTGGAATCATCTAATCAGAAAACAGAGATGTGACTTGGGCACCCAGCATTACTGTGCCATCACTCTTTGTACTCTTTACAGTTACTTCTTAAACAGGGCACAGGCTAAAATTTGCTCTACCAAATTTTGTCCAAAAATTGCAAATAAGCAAATTCTTAAACCTCATGACCTATGAAGAGAAAAAGCAAAAGATATTATAGGAAATTATTTGTCACAAATACCTGTATCAGCTCCAAAGTGGAGTATTATTTATAAGTACCGTTTTAATTAAAACCATGAACTTTAAAAGAGTTCACAGTTTATATATGCCCAGGATTTCTTCTCTCTGTGCAAACAATCAGAGTGCTGTGAATGCTGCGTAAGCTGGACTCAGCTTTCTTTTAATTAAGTTTGTTCATGGACAGCACAGCATTTGCTAAAGCTAAATATTGCTGGAACTGAATTGTTATTGGTCTGTCCAGCACAGAGCTGCTGCAGAACCTTCCATCATGCAATTCACCTGCCAATGGTGATTTGATTTGCCCTTTGTCTTCTGTGGGAAATATGGGCTTGAGTCACTATGGTTGCTGCCTTCAGATTCTATAAGATACATGGTACCTCCTTTCACTTCCACAGAATACAGTTGTAACAAGAACTATCAAAGACTAATATAAAAACCTCTTAGTCATACTTTTTCTATTACAAGATGAGACTTTTAAAACTCCTTACTTCTTAGTCTTCCTAGAAATAAATTTTCAGCTTCCAACTTGCACAGTACAGTGCAGCCAAAAAGACAGATCAACTCAGAAAAAATCATTGTGTCATTCTAGCTTTGAATATGTTCAGTTGTCTCCATATTCTCTTACACACTGTTTTAGTGATTGGTTTGCTATTTTTATTTCTGTTAAGTAAGAATCAATTAATTACCTCAGATGATCTGATGGCTGTCTATGGCAATTTCTGAAAATGCTACACTAACCCCTACCCATGAACCTGAAATCAGAAACTCACTTATTACCTCTGGAAGCAAAAGGTTAATTTGCCAGATGAGGTGCAATCTAAGTTGAATAACTTATCTATTTATTTTGATTTGCCATTGATGGTGCGCTGGTGAACTTACAACAGTTTCCTATTGCCCACTGGACAAAATTGCCTCAAGTATGTTTGTTTCCTTTATGCTGTACTGGGCTAATGACATGCTGATTGATGTATATTTTGCAGGATCCTCTTATGTAATATTTAGGCAAGAGTCAAGTCCTTTTCCCCCACAGGGAGTTAATGAATCTTGCAATTTAACTCTGCTATTTGCTTTCTCCCAGAATTGCATTTTACATGATACTGTCCATCAGAAAGGACGTGTTTTGTGATATGCAACAGAGGGCAAAGAGATCACAGAAGAGATTACTTGCTTTGTAGAGGACATAGCATGAAATCAGGCCACAGTATAAACTTTCCATTATCAATAAGGGAGGAAAGAAAACTAATTCGACCTAAACTTCCATATGCACTAAATCAATAACATTAAATTAACAGCTTAATTTAAAGTGCTCTTAAAAAAAAAAGAACTTTGAAATATACACTGAAACATCCCATTTGAATGGATTCTTGTGATTATTATTTGTAATTTTGAAAAATATGATACAGGAAATAATAAGTATTTAGTAGCACTGCCTACTTCAGTTCTTAAAAAAATATCTGTAGTGCCAGTGACACTAATTAGTAGAAATGCTTTTTTTATGTATGTCAAATGCTCAGTGAAAAAACATTCTGATTGCAATAATATATGAAAAAGAAATTCACAATTATTTTTGCTCTACTTAAAAACATACTTCCAAACACCTGACATAAACACCAAGCATTTCAAGATGAAACTCTTGTTATGTTGAGGTAATATAACTCTTACAAGAATTCTACAGTTCTACTTTGCATAAGCAGAAATATCAAGGGTTATTATAACTGATACTCAAAAGCCAGTTTTGTGCACACAGCAGTGCAGATTCTAGGGTTTAAATTATTATAGAATTTCTAGATCTTGCTTTTTTAGTCTACATTTGTCAAGATGCTAACTCTTAAGAGTGGTGAGTCCTGGAACTGACCGGGCTGTTCTACTTCCTTACCTCAAAGTTCAAAAGCAGAATGTCTATGTTCTCATGACAGTAACATTAGACCAAAAGGATTGCAAATGGCAGTGGAAACAAATGGTTTTTTCCCTAATCTGTCTCAGGATACAATACCACTTGCTCAGTGCAGAGGTCAGAGTGCAGTGTCATTGTAGAGGACAAAACTGGGTTCCTCAAACTGTAGATAAAAAGCGTTTAGATCAACTTGTGCATTAGCCCCTCCTGTGTAACTTGTGGAGACTGTAGCAAGTGTTAGAGCAGAGGTTGGATGTGCCTCCCTCAGCAAAAGAAGCAATGGGACTTCTTAAACAATGGCAGCATGGCAAAGGTGAGGGCCTTGCTGTCTGATCTTCCAGTGGCTATAGGATGGCATAATAGAGCAGCAGAGCCACAAGTTACAGGTATATTCGTGCACACATAACCTGTACTTGGCCACGGTGGCTTTAGGACTTTCTGTCCACTATTTTTAGCAGCTGTTCTTTCCAAGGATAGAGTATTTTCTCTGCCATGGCCTGCTCCTTCTCTAACTGAATGCTACAGAAAAATTCTCTTTGGTTTAGTTGGCAGCATCAGGATCTGTGCTCGGAAAATATTTTCAGAACTGCATTCAGTTGCAAATAGCCCAGTGAATGCATTTCTTCTGATGATTATCACACATGTACTATTTTCCTTTAATATTTCATTTCAAAGCTGCCAAAAACGTAAGACAAAACAGATTTGCACACAGGGTTAAATTAGTATCAATGTTGCATCCACCTGTAGATCAGTAGGAACTCGTGTTTCTGTAGATTTTGGGCTAAGACTGAGGAATCTAAGGAAACTCAGATTTCTTAGTTTAAAATTTAAAGACTTAACATTTAACTGTCTACACTTGGACTGGAAAAAGACCATAGGTATTAACAGCAGTAAATTACCAGCACTGGGACAGCATTAAAAGCTTTAAGAGGACTTTTTGGGACAGTAAAAGGCTTTTTAATATTTGACCTACTGACCCAAAGGCGAATTCAAGCAGTGCACAGGTCCCATGTGATTGCCTGTGAAGAAACGGAAGGCTTTCTTTTGTCATGTTTTGTGTTACTTCCTATAAACCATAAATGAAGTCAAAATTTTCTAGTCTGGGAATTCCTGTTGGGATAAAGGTTGAGGCCTACTTAGTCCATACAAACTGCTAGAGAACGGTTATTCATCTTGATGCACATGCCAGAAATAGAAACCGACTAGTCCTTGAGGATGCATCAATTTTCAGGGAGTCTGGATATTTTAACTACTACAGAAACCTAAGGAAAAAAAAAATCTACACAGACACTACTTAAGGAAACCAAAATCCATCATAAAACACTGCCTTGACAGCTTTATTTTGAGAAAATTTAACACAGACAAAAATACCATTTCCATTTAAGATCAGGCACAGCTCACAAAATATACACTACAGAAATACTTGTACTATGTCTAAATGCATCAGATATAAAAAGGCAACCAAGTCATGTTTCAAATGTGACAAGGAATGGTTATCACTCAGAAGTACAACAGACACAACACTACCACATTGCCCCTATTTGTGGAATTTCCAAAGCTGAATCATCACTCCCAGCAGAGGGTTAACAAGAAGGCCTTGAAATAATCAGTTTCCACTCCCACAGATGAAAATGAGGAACTATCATGAGTAAGTGAGGAAAATGAAACTTTCATTTATTTAAAACCTCACATACTAAAGTAGAACAAAAAGGCAGGGTTGAATTGCTGTGATTAACACTGCTGAATCCTATTGCATGACACAGTCCCGAACTGCTGAGCTGTCAGTGCTTTCCTCAGCACCCATCAGAGCAGGTCTTGCTCTGTGTGATGAGATTGCCCTGACAAATGAAGCTGAGATTAGGGGCCAACATCAGGAAAGAAAGATGCAAGGGTTAATGATGGGGTTAAAATCCTGCCTCTGCTAAACTGAGCAGGCATGGATGGTCCCATGTGTCCAGGCTGGAGTCTCAGCAGCTGGCACTGTCCATCTAGATTTTTCCTGCCAGGGAAGTCTGCTGCTCCACAGCTGCAGTCAATGGCAAAAAGCAGAGCCTAGACAGCAGGTAGCTGAAGGGGGGACGGGGTTGAGAGGGACCCCTTCTCTCCCTGCTCTGCCCTCAGGTAACCTATGGCTGTGCCCAGCTCCAGGGCAGCTGCAGAGGCCACAACTAATGAACAGGGAAAGCACAGCAATGACAGGATACAAATCACTAACCCATGGTGGCCAGGGAAGAGGGGCCAGGTGTCTGTAGCTCCTCAAAGCCTGTTGGGGAGAATAAGATGAGCTGTGTCAAGGCTTACCTTCCCCTGACACAGAAATCAAGTGCCACTGGGGAAGGAAGCATTATTTTAAGGATATATTATGCTTTGTGTAGGCAGAAAATAGGGATCTGGGTGGTTCAGTGCATTACCTAAAGGTTTGAGGAAAGTCAGGAGAGAGTAGTAAGCATTCCTATATCTCTACAATATTGGGGGAGAAAGGAAGGATAGAGAAGTACAGTACAAGAACCATGGTTCTCCTCTTGCCATTTGATGAAAGCAGAGAGGAGACGGGATTTAATTGTGCTTTTCCATCTACAAAGAACACACTGCAAGATTGGGGGCGGGGAGCAGTAAACCAAAAAGTAGTCTGTGAACTCTCTTACATCCAAAAACCAAGGTAAGCACAAGTTCTTAATGAGCTTTCCTACAAACCTTTCATTAGTTCCTTCCACATTTCATATCAGCTATAAGAATGCTGTTTTCTCAACAATGAACACTCAAGTTTTCCAAGCCAATAAATGTTTCCAGCTGCATATTCACAGAGAAAAAGACAAAGTCAACAATTATCTGCAGAAGGAAGCAGAAAACCACTCTGAAATTAGAGTAAGTATAGCAAGGTGGTCAATGTGGCCAGTTCTATCCACCTATGAAAGGTCAGGACAGAATTATAAAGCAAATTTTGTTGAGCCATGAGGAGCCATAACCTGGTCCTACTGTGGAGAGGAAAAAGAATTTCCCTCTGCTCAAGAAACTGTGAAAGGGCACATGCGCTGTTCTTGTGGCAGAAACAGAGTTTTGAGAAAGCCACTAAGCAAAGATATCTGGCAACCAACATGAACTAACAGATTCTGTTGTCAGCTGGTCAGCTGGCGAGATGGATCAGGACTGGGGTGGCTGGACAGGGGCTGTGCAGAAAAGGGCTCTTCAGGGTGGGAAGGACAAGCTCAGAGGTGCTGCTGCATGAAGCTCATGCAGTTCATTGCCTTGTAACCCAGAGACCAGGAGGCAAAGCTTACAAGGATGGCACAAGATACTGTTCTATTGCAGAAGAGATTGAAAGACACTACAAAGTTGAATTCAAACAGAGCACAATACTTGAACCTGAGTACACATGACTAGACCCTGTAAGAAGGAGAAATGGAAGAAGGAAATGGTCCAAGCCTTGTAACTCCATCTTTCCTTTTGTTTCCAAAAATCTGGACTTGGCTGGCTGTGACTGCTCACATGTCAATGACTTGCTCTGTTGTACTATACTGGCCTGTGAGAAAATGCACTAGCATTCCAATATTAAGCTCTCTAAGGTTCATGCATATCTGTTCTTACCTCTATACAGTATTTCAGCTGTGGGTAAGGTGTATGTGTATATGTATATGTGTGAGCATCTGTGTGTGTGTATATGCATGGGAATCACAGAATGGCCTGGGTTGGAAGGGATCTTAGAGGTCTGCTAATTCCAACCCCCCTGCAGCGGGCAGGGACACCTTCCACTAGATAGGCTCCTCAGAGCTCCATCCAGCCTGGTCTTGAACACTCCCAGGGATGGGGTATCCACAACTTCTCTGGGAAACCTGTTCCTGTGCCTTGCCACCCTCATGGTGAAAAAATTTCTTCCTAATATGTAATCAAAATCTAGTCTCCCTCAGATTTAAGCCACTTCCCTTTGTCCTGTCACTACTTGCTCTTGTAAATAGCCTCTCTGCATTAATGATGGAATAATGTGTTTGAGTACATATGTACAATGCTATATTATATACATAACAACAAAATATACACATAAAAGTGCATTCCAGTTTACATATGCTTTCAGTTTTGAAGAAGATCTGGCTAAACAGATGCCTGTGTGTAAAAACATAGAAGACTACATCCAGACTTCCAAAAAAAGGATGCACATTTGCAATTACGCATCATAAGTATAAGTGACTGTGTATGAAAAGTAGGTATCTCCATACATAGTCACTTAATGTGCTTAGCTGGTGGTCTGCTTGTGTGTGATTAAATGTATCTGCATGTAATCATATTTTACATTTACTCATATAAACTGTTCATATAAAAAGTGATGGCTGCATCAATCCAACAAATGAAGAATGTTATTATTCTCTTTCTCACTTATAAATCATTAGCAACTCTAAGAATTTCTGCACTAATAAAGCTGTGAGACAAGATGTACAGGCATTCCTTGAGACCCAGACTGGAAAGGAATTACAGTTTGGCATTTTGGATGTAGTGGATGGTTGGAAATTAAAGACAAAGGGGAATCTGCTGCAGGGTATATAGGGAGTGGTGTGGTCTCCTCCTAGGATGCTGAAAGCTGGACCTGGTTCTTGTGTTGGTCCTTAAATGATTGGAGTCATCAGGACAAGGCAGAATGGGTTCAAACTGAAAGAGGGTAGAGGTTTAGATTAGATACTAGGAAGAAATTCTTTGCTGTGAGGGTGGTGAGGCCCTGGAACAGGTTGCCCAGAGAAGTTCTGAGTCTCCCATTCCTGGCAGTGTTTGAGGCCAGGCTGAGGCCCTGAGGGGGAGTTCCAAGCAACCAGGTCTAGTGGGAGGTTTCCGTGAACACAGGCAGGAGGATTGGAACTAAATGATCTTTAAGGTCTCTTCCAACCCAAACCATTCTATGATTCTATGACTTTATTCCAGATTCAGAATCCTTTTTATAATGAAGAAGACAGCATTAAAGAAGAGAACTTGAACTACTGAACACTTTAGGCTTCTGGATTACCTCTCAAGTGTTGTATTCCTAACATGTTTTCAGAACAGTTTTAGTGAAAAGAAAAGCTGAAGGCTTAAAAGTGGAACATCTTAAACTCTTAGCTCTCTAATATTACACCACTAGTGCAAAGAGGTAGAATAAGAGACATTTTATTATGTAAATTAGGAGTGCTTTATCTGAGATGCACTTGTTATGCTAGTGCTTATCCTTGCTGATACTGATATAATCAGCTGATGACATAAAAAAACAAACCAATCAACCAAAACCAAAACAAAACAAACAAAAAAAACCCCCAACAAAACAACATCAACCATTTTGTGTGGAGGTAAAATGCAGTTGTTTATAAAGGATGTAAGATGGAAAAGATACCTGTGAAATTCCAGAGTTTGTTTGTGTGAGGTTCCCTTCATGACTGTAGCAATTCTTGGTGGCACCTGGTAAAACTTACTGTTGTGGGTGGGTGAGCTTTCTTTACTAGCTGTGTAAACACTTTAAACCTAAGGGACCAAACCTGATACTATGCAGTCCTGAGAAATCTGTGTTCAGCTCAACTTTGTCAACAAATCAAGCTAATGTTACATATATTCTGCGGACCACTTAAAAAGAAAAAGAAAAAAAAAATCACAACCCCCCCCACATCTATGTGCTAAATATGGAGTTGGTCACAAACCCCTGAATCTACCAAAAAAAACCCCTTAAAAATGCTCAAGCTCTCCAAGAGAGAAATAAATATGCACTGGATCCCACTGAGTAATGTCTCAGTCTGATGTTGACTCAGTTGTGGATCTGCAGATCGGTGACTGCCACAGACAGATTGCACATCCAGCAGCCTCAGGATGGGATCTGACGCTCAGAGTTTTCCCAGCCTTTCCACGCCAGGGAGCGGATGAGGCTGGCTCTGCTGGGAAAAGCATCAACAACCTCTGCAGCTTGTTTGTTTTTTACGGGAAATAGTTTCGAGTTACATGACCCTATTTTTAAAGATCAATCAACTTAAACCTGCTAGGCTGCCTTTCACAGGTTCTTGAGAAATTACATTGTTTCAAAAGATCAAGCAATTCCCTGATAAAGTGTAGAGCTATTTGCATTTACTGTGCTATTAATTTTAAGACCTTAAATAACAATATTTAAAGAGTCTGAAATAGTCAAGTATGAAAAAAAAATATTTCAAAGTAGTCAACCAAATCACAGGTCATGCAGTGAAACAAGAAGAAAAACCAAAATACACAACCAGCTTCTGCCACCTAGATACACCTAGAAAATTGTGTTGTACTGTCCCCGTGTTGCTAATCCCCATGTAAGTAACAAATTTGTCTACTTTTAAATTCTGCTAAACCTGCTATCCAGTCTATAAGCTCAAAAATTAACATGAAGAAAAAGAAACACTATTCAGAGACAAAGCCCACTTGAAACCAAGGCCCTGAGTACTCTGCGACAATTAAAGTGCAGCCTGGGTATATTAATCACAGTCTTCTGGCCCATTTCCAAATTGGGCAATTACAATCTGCCTACCTCAAATTCTCCCCAGAGTTTCAAATGCAAGAGTTATTTGTGATTTCCTTCCTATAAAAAGTGTTGTTTAGCACAGTCACTAAAGACTGGTTTCATTCAAGTGATGGGTGAATAACCCACATTGACTACAGAAAATGTGTAAAAGCACTTTAGGATCCTTCAGGAAGAAGGACACTTATTACATGGTCATTTTATAGTGCTTTTATTATTCTAAGAGGAAGCACTCCTATCCAGATATTTCTTCACAGGCCTCCTAGTAACCAAGTAGTTCAGAGTTTAGACTTGTTTTCCTAAAATTAAATTATGGTAGATTTTTTTGTTGTTTGTTAATTGAAGATAGATTTGAAATGCAAGCACCGCATCACAAAGACAGGTTAGGAACACATACACAACTTCTACTTTGAAAACTATTCAGACAATTTCTGAGCCAAAAAAGATTAATGATTTATTATGGGGCTCATTAATCAAAAATTGTGTGTGCATGTTTTTTTAAGGACCAATTCCACTGTTCAAGTCAATTAGGTCCTCTAAAGCTATTACATCGGGAAGGAGCCACAATATTACCAAGACTTCCTGCAATATTGTTGAGACTTCCCCAAGTGTATTTAGAGTATAAAATAAATGCTATTATTCAGGAGATACTGAATTGCTAAGCTTCTTAAATTTGTACAATTGGGAACTTGAAGTACATTAAAATGCTGAAACTCATTAAGAGCCCTTTTCACAGCTGCAAAATCGTTGGCATTCACAGCACTGAGCAGAACAATAAAACACTCCCCACACCTTTGAACAGGGCGACTTCCGTTCCTCCAGCTCTGCTTTAATGAATCACTGAGGCAGAACTGGTATCTAACCCCTCCGTCAACCTCTTTCATTGAAAGTAAGAAACAAAAAGCCACAAAAACACTAATATTCTGAACAGAAAAGAAAAATGTACAAGCATACTGTACTAACCCTCCCCAGCACAAAAACCTCAGCTATTGCTGCGTCTTTGTTAGAATGTAATTCAATTTTCTCCATCAACAAGAAACAAACCATCTTCAGAGGCAGAAAACAATCCTTGCTTTTCTCTCAAGACACCCACCAAACCATGCCAAGTAGACTTTGTTTGCTTGAGTGTCACTTTTCTGAACCCAAAGCACAGGACTCAGCATTTGGGTGGGTGTTTTCTACACTAGCTGGATAAGGTCACTCTGCACGCCAAAATGTCCTCCTGCCCTGATCATTGCTGGGCTGGATTTTGTGCCTCCAAAGGGGTACCAGAACAAACAGCTCAAGTCCTCAGGAAACGTGTGGACACCCCATAAATGTTTCTGACACGTTCTCCAGCAGATGCATGGCGCTGGTCCTGATGATCAGACAGTGCCTTTCTGAGAGTCAACAAAATTCCATCTTTCTCCAACTGCATCAAGGTAACCAGTGCTCAACCCTTCCCAGACAGCAGCCAGCCACTTTGCACATCAAGAGATTGCAAACAGCACTTAAAACCAATACCCCCTTGGATCTGGGAATTTGTCTTCTCCTCTGCCAGGAGGGTCACAACTGCATCTCTCATATCTACAGGTCTCACCAACTCCAGGGCAAAGAAACCCAAGTCTTATCAACACTAGTGTGCATCAGTCTGATTTCTTCAGCTGAAGGACTTGTTTCTAAGTAAATTTCCATTAGGCCACCTACCGTGCTTCCTTTGGTATTTGAAAAACAGAAGAAAAAAAAGTCAGCAACCAACCAAAAATTAAGTGTGAGTAAGAACTATGAGAACAGTGACTACTCTAGACATTTCACAAGATCCATCATAATCTTGGTGCTGGACAAAACTGAAAGAAACAGTCTTGGGACTATTATTTAGCTCATTAAATTCTTTTTGCAAACTCTATCTGTTTATTTCAAACCATTCCCCAAAGCAACAATTGGGTTGTCGCCCTGAGAGGGGGAAATTGCTCCCTTTTCTCCCCTAAACATTTTTGAAAGGAATGGAGGAAAGCACAAAGCCAAACTGGTGAAAAGATTATCTGTTTCAGAAGTGGGTTTGAAAGATTCAACAAGAGATATTCACAATAATGATCACAGAATTAATTACAGAAAAAGAGGGGGTAGGGTTCTGTGTGGGAGTTCCTGTCTACATCAAACAAACTCAAAGAAAGCAACATTATGAGGGAAGATTACAGTATGACAAAAACAAGGCATGTGGTTAAAGCAAAAGATGCTTTGATAGTGTACAAGCTGAGATGGGTTTGTTACTGACAACAAAAAAATGTAGTTTTCAAAACTTAGCTGAAGAGTACTACCCCAGCCCTACAGTCCTTGACAAAACACAAAACACCCCTGGCACATGGTTCTGGCTCCATATGTTCAGCTGGGGATACCTAATGCATACCAAGTGAGGAGAGCAAGAAAACTTGCCTGCTGACTGCCACAGGAGCACACATAGGTATATGTGTATATTGTATATCCCCTCCAGGATCACATTCCTCAACTGCTTCCTGGCCACGGAGACTTGGGACTAGGCACTGCTGGTGCATGGCCATCAGCACTGTGGGCAAAGGAGGTGTCTGCCTCCATGTCAAATGCTGCAAGGTACACAGCAGTGGCAAATCCTAACTTTTCCTGAAAACAAACCCAGTAAGTAAAGGGCTGTGCCAGTTTCATCTGGCCAGTTGTTCAGAGAACTGATTGATACTTGTATGGAGACAATAAAGAGAAGGAAAGGAGACCTGTAAGCTTTTCAAAACATAACTGACAGCCAGATTTTCCATCTGAACAGGAAAACAGCGCCCAGCAGAAAGAGAAGCATTTTCAACATCTTTTTAACCTTGACATGTTTTGGCTTTCCCTTCTGAATCCATCTTACTCTTTCTATAGGATCATTTCACTACAACAAAAGGGAAGGGGTCACTGTGGAATCCATTCCCCTTGTTGAGTCAAACAAAACTCAAGCTTCCACCTTGCAATCACACTGTAAAAGTTGTCTTATGCCGAGGGCTTCCCTTGTCCCATAATTTAGAGCAATTGCACTTTGCCATCTTGTATTTTGCAAACTTAAATAGAATGCCAACCTTCTACCACAGTTTTATCAGCTATCTTATTTAGCCTAAGCTTTTGTTCTCCTGGAAAATAACTATGCTTACATCCAAGCAGTACAATTAAACATCTCTCCTTCTGCAGTGTGATCAAGTACACCTCAAGAACTATGTAACTGTATTCATTTCAGAGTATGGGCCAGTATTTTTACACAGTATGCTCCCATCTGGAGAAAAGATCTTGGCCAGAATTATTTTAAAACTACAAATCAAAACGTTCTATTCTGCATCCCAAATCATTGTACTTGAATAATACTGGGCATTTGGAGCTGAAAGCAGATGGTCGTGCTTAAAGCTACTTGGTTATAGTGACTGAACTGTGTACAAAGGCAGAGGTATGAACTCCTTTCTGCTTGCCCACATCATGGAGATTTGGATGTGCATTATGCACCTGGCTTTGTATATCCTACTCTGGCTCTGGGAAAAAAAGACTTGCTTGATTTTAAACGCAGTGCCTTCAAGCATGAAATATTTTCTATTTTTCAAACCAACTTTCGAGAACATTTTGAATTATTTGCTTTCTTCATTAATTATGCTTTGACCCTTAAGGTGGGAAGTTCTTTCCAGAAAAAAATAAAATCTGAAAAGTTTCCAGGCGTTGTCCAGACTGCACACTGAGGAAAGAAAAGTGTTTAGTAATGTTTTATGCTCACAAATGAAATATTAATATTAATGTGCAGTATTTAGAGTATCTGGCTTTAGAGTTGAGAGTAGGTGCCCCATCACATAGACTTTCCCTCCTACATAGGTGAGAGACATTTAAGAGATGTTTTAGCTTGAGGTGTCATAAGGGATCTCAACTGCAGTAATCCAAAACAGCCCTGCTTTAGCACCTCACCCTGGTGCCAAGATTCACATCCAGGCAAAGACTGTGTGGATTGCGGACCCCAGCCCGAGGACTGTGTCTGAATTTAAAAGCTTTTTCTATGCACTGCCTATGATTAGCCTTTTAGAGAAGGAAATTAGAGGAAGAAACCATTCTAAATGACTAGACTAAATTTAATTTTGGTATCTAAGGTCAGACCAAGAATTTTTGGTTAAGAGTTTGGGTTGTGTTTGTTTTTACTCCTAAGTGAGCTCCAGCTTGATCCTAGAAGCCAACTGTGGCAGCTGAAAATGGCACCAATCCCTTCAGATCTCATCCTCATACAGATCTCAGTACTATCCCCTGCAATCCCTGTGGTTTTCAGCATCTGGCCTTTCCTCGCCAGATGACATTAAGAGGACAAGCATAAGACTCAGAGTGGGGTGAATGAACAGTTCATTTTCATGAGCAACACCTAATGTGCAAATATGGCCTGAAAAGACATGGAACACCAGAACCTGTATTTCTAAAACAAACAACAGCAAGCAGAAAAAACCCAAAAACATCAAACCACCAAAAAAAAAAAACAAACCCACCCAAAAACCAACCAAACCCAAAATCAAACCACCAACAAAAATCCTCACCAAAGAAGCAAAACAAAACAAACAAACAAGATTTCTCTTTCAGCTGTTTCAAGTATATAAGTCAATGTCTTAATCAGCCAAGCATTTTGTTGGTCTAATTCACACTAGTTATTAGAAAACCTTTAGCTGCAACAGAACCACAGAACCAAAATTAAGTTGTCAGGGAATAACTTTCCTTATCTTTTGCTCTAAATAAGCTATGCATAAGTAAATCTGTCGTATATATGACTGCCTACATTTTTGATACAAAGTAGCTAAGCCTCAGTCCAACTTCATTGAGGCAGTTGGTCAATTATCCAAGTAATAAACAATAAAAAAGCCCCCAGAGAGTAAACATTAATTTGGCCAAGAAGGTTCAACACCAAATTATGCTGAACACGATGGGTTATGCACAAGCTAAAGCACAATACTTGTCTGTAAAATCCCAGATGAAGGGCTATAGAAACAGTAAAAGAGTGCACGTCACTAAACACATAAGGTAAAAAAACCACCTAAATGCAAGGAAGATTCTTAACCAACATAAGCATGTACCAAATGTTCTTTGGAGTTGCTTTTGAAAATGCAGGTTTGTGTTTTGACTCTTCTATGCTTGTGCCCACTCTATTACAAAAAATGTTAATTTACTTTTTTATTACTATTTAACATGTCAAACTTGTAGCTATACTAGGACTACTAAATTTCCACGTTAACATGATTTTAAACAACTTCATTAGTTTGCCAGCACAAAGAGAACCAAAATAAGTTGATATCTTCGTATGGAAACATGTTCAAAGCTAGGAACAGATTTCTGTACCTAGCAAGCTGAACAGAGTTGAAATTTAAGCACAGTTTAAATCCCCTGAGAACTACTACAAGAGCACTTTCTTTCTGAAAATACCTAAATAGTTAATAGAGGAGTCAACAGTAAATGATGCTTAAAATATGGACCTTAATTCATGAACTTTATGAGAATAATAAAATATAGTGATGGGCTTTTCTAATGGCTTCTACAGATCAGCCATCATCTCTTAATGGGTAGGACCTCCGGCTTTATGGTAAGCATAAAAAGGCAGCATTTGCCATCCTGGGTGAGGCTGCTGGCCCACCTCACCCAGAGATTACATCCCTTTACATCAGTTTTGTCATTGGAATGCAACACTGACAGCAGCTTTTACCAATAGAAGAATTTTTTTTCGTATATATGGGGAAATGAAAATACAAGTCACCACTGCTTTATGCAGTACACAGAAAATAGTCTAAATTAAGATACATTTCAAATCTAAAGTTTCTTCAGGACTTGTCTTTGTCTGCTGTTAAAATAAAAGGCTGGGTTAGAAAATTGCAAGACTACATTATGACATTGGGTCCTGCCTGGCCCTTCTATTGCAGTGTCAGTGGTTTAGGAAATCCACTGCCCCTGTCTTTGGAGACCCCAGGACAACACCACAGTTTCTCCAGCATGGAGAAATGACAAAACGTTTTCAGCAAAGCACATCTTTTAAGTTGACATCATCCTTCAAGAACATGTCAAATGCAGCCACTAAAACTGCAACCTACATATGGTTTAGATTAAAACTAACAAACAAACAAACCAGCCCTTAAATTATGAGGCCTGCCAGCAGCAAGAAGCCAAAAGTACAGTAATTGCTTTATAGAGCACTGCAGGGACTGCCAGGAGAGCAGCACATCCGGCGCCACTCAGAGGAGAGAGTGCTCCCTGTTTCCCGTGAGCACAATGGTGTAACACCCTCTCCCAGGGCAAAAGGGCTGCTGGGATGCTCTTATCCCTGCTGTGCCCTGGCTGGCACACACCCCCAAGGGCACCTGCACTGACAAAGGAGTGAAAAACCTAACACAAAGGCACAGAAAATCCTTCCGTGTAGCTCTGTGCGACAGGCTTTGGACCTCTGCCTCAAGGAGAAAAGAGCTCCAGGATGGTTTGGTATTAATGACAAAAATGAAGAAATTAAATTTGTGCAGCTTCCTACATTTAGTGAAGGAAATTATGCATTTCCCACAAAGCCTAATGCCAGCTCCACAGGGATTATATTACCATTTATTGTTTTGTTTGCTCAAATAAAACACCTGTTGAGGTCAGTTATTCAAAGAATTTTTAATATACAAGCCTTACACTATGGAGAGTAAGAAATGTTTATAGAGGCACTCCTGGTAAGATTGTTGGCTTTTTTTTTTCCCCCAGGTAGGTGCATAATGATTTAATAACAGAAACAGCATGCCCACAAACCTCTGAACCTCAGATTTAAATAAAAACTAATATATCTGAAATCTGGGTATCAGTCTTCACAGCTCCTTCAGCTTTCCCTGTTATGGAAGGAGGCATAACCCTAGGATACGGCATCCTTCTTTTATAAAGTCCCATCTTAAAGTGTCAGGAGTCAAGGAATTAAAAACAAAAGCAGCATAAATCGCTGTCAATCATTAAAGTCTTTGATCTGCTCATTTCTTCAGAAGGCATTATGCATCCTAAATGGAGGGATCAATCACCCTAGCCAGACCTGCTGCTAGGCACTCCTGCACCGCGCCAGCACAGACGGCAGCCCATCACAGCGCATTCCAACTCCCCTTCCAGGCAAACCAAGGGGCAAAACCACACCAGCAGGAAAACAAAACAACACAACACAAACCCCTTTGTGCAGCTACACAACACGACTGCCTCCCCTTTTGGCATATTTTTAGCCTTTTCTGTTAAACAGCAGCTCACTTTGGTCTGTCTTTCCCGATACGTTTTCAGTGCATGTTCCACCATCACCCATGCCTCACTAGCAAACAGGATTATTGGGGATGTTTTTAAAATCAAGGAGAAAATGTTTATATTTTCACTCATCCGTGGCCATATGAAATTATACATTGGCCTGCTTTACTTGTCTCCTCCTCTCTTACAGTAAACAAACAGGCTGCATAAGTAAAGGGAGAGAAATTTATTCACCTCCTCCTCAAATGCCAAACCTCCCCAAATGTAGCACCTTTATCTCACAAGGAAGGCTAAGCAGTTAAAAGAAAAGAAAAAAAAAAAAAAGAATTTTAAAAATGGACTTTCTCATCATGACATCTATGCACAGAGATACATACTGACTTAGAAAGCCATGGTTCAACCCAGACGGGCCCTGCTGTCATGTGAGGATGGATCTTGCAAGAAGGCTCGGAGGGAATGCAACCTAAATGCCCTGTACCAATGCAGGAGATGCAGTGAGCTCCAAACAAATTCAGCAGGATTAGGCATTTGATTGTCATCTTGGCTGCTGATAGAGTTGCACAGATTTGGTGGAGAAAAAAAGGGATTTTAATAATAGCAAATGGTATCAATCAACTGCTGGTCGAGAGGGTATGAACAGAACACCTGCTTAATATGGGTGTGCTTGGCCTGTGTCAAGAGTCAAATAGATTTTCATCCCAACTCAAACATGTTTGTCACTTAAAGGTTTCTAATCCTCACATGTCTCCCAGACCTTAATTCTGTTACCCTTCCTCAGTTTGAGAAGACTTTTCCATAAACATTCCTTTTAGTTTCAGATTATGGTGATCATAAACACAATCTGGTCTTTATAAACAGGGAGTTGAAAAACAACAAACATCAAAGTGATAAAAGTAGCATTGTACTTTTAATTATCAAAGTATTTTATTTCTTTTAAAGGAACAGATTCACTGTTTTTTCCAGCTGCCTTGCATCATCACAGCGATGCAAAGCATTGTAAATCCAGCTCAGGCGAATGGTTACAGTGAGTTAGCAGCTGCTTTACATCACTGGGGCAGCATAAAGCAGCAAGCATTTCAGTCTAACCCCTAATCTTTCAAGGTACTTTACAGAGCAAGAGAAAAGGCTTTTCTCTCCATCAGTGACTGCTGCTTAACTGAGAGCACAGAGCCATCTAGTTAAGAAGAATAAAAGGTACCAGAGGAAAATCTCTGCAGTTTTGGGGCAGAATTTGTACACTTTACTCTCCTTTGGCTACCAAGAACATTTAAGTCTCCTCAGTGCAACTGGTGGGAGAAGAAGAATACTGTTTGAAACAGTATGCCTCATTTTCAAACCTGATTTTAGACAGGTTGCAATATAATGCTTCAACACAAGTTAGAAGGGCAGATTCACTGTTTCTTAGGACTTGGAGCACAGAGAAATCAATGCTCCAAGATAAAGACAGATAAGCACTTTGGGCAGATATGAAATAGAAAGAAAAATACCACTCTCAAACCCCTCCTTCTTACCTAATGCAAGGGAAGTGAAAGCGTGGTATTTTCCACAAGGTGACTGCAATGCTTCTTTCACTTCCTTTCAGTCTGTTCAAGGCTTCCTCCGTTCATGAGCTGCACTGCAGCCTGATCAGCCGAGCAATTAACTATGCCCTACATTCTTCTTTTTTCGCCTAACTATTGCTTCATTTCTCAAGTGGATGGAGAAATTGGCTAAGCTCTTAACAACCATTACTACTAATTTTCCATGTTTTTTCAGGCAACCTGCAGTTCAGAGCAAGCATTTTTTTCTACCTGAATGCCATAGAGAATGTGGGAATAGTGCCATGGGAATGGCAGCCCCTGTCAACATGCGCTCCACTGCACATGTGCACACACACACACACACTCACTTTCAATTGCCTTCTTTTATCCTGCCATGTTTGGAAAATGACTAGGAAAACAAAAGTAGACTTCATTCCCATCTCCTATCAGTAAAGAGTGGCTGTTTTATCCAAGTTCCTAGGGAAATAAGGCAAACATAGGATCACAGAATATCCTGAATTGGAAGGGACCCACAAGAACCATGAAGTCCAGCCCCTGGCCCTGCACAGGACAACCCCAAAAAACACACCACGTCTGAGAGCACTGTCCAAACACCTGAACTCTGTTAGGCTTGGTGCCATGACCGAACATGCTGTTTTGTATTCATAATTTTTTAACCTAATAGCTGCCAAACCCAACAGAATGATAAGGTATTCGAAGACAGGTCTACATGTCTCCTGTCATAAAGAAAAATGAGAGACAAAGCAAGTTCCCCCAGCTGTAAGAAAAGAAAAAATAAAAAGTATGTGTTCACATTTTGTTGGAGAGCAGATTATCCACACAGGAGAAGGGTCTTACAAATGTTTTCATCATGAAAAAAGTGTCACTCAGATCTTGTGGACTTCTGAAACACCACCACTGTTCAGCTTTGCGACAGAAATCTGCAGGAAATCCAAGGTTTGTTAGCCCTGATTTTAAGGGAATGATATGTTAACAATGCTGTTGCAGCTAACTTTGCAGCATCCTTTCTTGGCTCCACTCTGTGATGTGCCTGCACTGTGGGTGCTTGCATTGCAGGAACACTCAGGTTGTCTTAGTTACCTCTGTATTTGCATCCCCATTGATCTGCACCCATGGGGCCAAATGCTTAACTTCTGCTTCACCCTGCCCACAGGGCTTCAGCATTCGAGTTGTTCATCCTTACATGCCTCCCTCCCGTTGACTGTGGTGTGTCTTAGGTGAGGCTGGGCCCAGCACTGCAGCCTGGCTGCTGCATCACTCCTGATGGACATCCTGGAAGCACTTGGCTGGCTTCACCATTGAGAAAGTGAACATGGAAACTTGAGCACAGACAACACTTTATTCAAGTGACAATTACTGGAGTGCTTTCTTGCAAGCCATTTCAACTCAATTACTTCAGTGAACAGTAACATTTAATTTTACAGCCCGGGAGTGCAGTGATTCTGTAATTTAAATGTTCCTAAAAATTTTCAATCCTACTACAGTCTTCGTGCAATTTTGTTCCTGAGATTGAGTGGCAGAAACTGCAGAATTGATGCCACTTGCCACAGCAGCACATGCTCATAATCCTGCTGTCACAACAACCTGGCAGCCTGGCACCCGTGCTACCAGGTCCTGGTCACATCCATAGCTCACTACCACTGATTAGCCAGGTAAAAAGGACAGCAGATAATGGGGAAGAAGGCAGAGTCCACACTGACACACCTGCTGCTACTTCAGGAAGCCAACGGCAGCAACAACAGCAATTTACCCTCAAATATCCTGTTTTGTGGATTCCTTATAAGACAGGAACACCACATAAAATCCCAGAGACTTCAAGTACAGTCCGTCATACCAGTCTGCCAGTCTCATTTTCTACTACGGGCATTACACACAGAATTTGCTGCAGGAACAAGCATTCTTTCTTTCCCTCCCTGAAGTGCAAGAAGGGACTCAGTGTGGTGGGGGAAATCGGCAACTCACTAGGTGACAACACGGCTGTGCAGCTCCCACCTGCTCTGCATTGCTAAAGGATGGCTGAAGTCTACATCCCTGAAAAATAAGGACCTCACTTTCAGAGATAAGCAAAGCTGCAGTCATGTATTCATCAGAAATCACAGTGAATGTGCACACCTTCTTCTCAGGAGAGGCTGATGCAGTCGGACACGAAATGATCACACAGAGACCTGGAATCTTTTGAGATGCAGCGCTGAGCTGAAAAAGAGGCCTTTGTTTATTAATTTCTAAATACATACTTTTATCAAGGTGACAATGGATTGGAAGGTGAAATTCCCACCTCTCAACCACATTGGTCAATCAGACTATCAATCGCATTCTCCTCCCATTTGAAGGAATGCAAACACTGGCCATATTTACAAAAAACAATTCTTTGTTTATGTTAAAAGGCATGGGAAAGTGAGAAACTCTGACTCCAATATGAAACATCAGAAGGCTAAGAAAATTCTGGGTGACAAAAGGCTAATAATTTTTTTTTTAAAAAGAAACTATATCCCTATTTAGGTTTGAACACATATAAAAAAAAGCAAAGCTTTTAAAAGCAAAGCTTTTAAACTTGTCTTTCTACAATTAAAAAAAAAAAAGTCAATTTAATTTAAAATTCCATTATGAATACCAGTCACAAACATTTCTGATGACTACATGGTATCCAGTTTGGACAGTTTGGCATCCTGATTTACTAGTACTGACACCCTCACTTTCTATTTTCATGCTTGAGAAAGCTAGGGATGAGTGGCAGACATGGACAGTGACCAGTCAGACTTTCCTCCTTTAGCAGCCAATGTGAAGATGAAAGAGAAACCTACACCACAGTGAAACAGGAGGCAGCTGAATGCAATACCAATAGCACCATTATAATTTTGCAAAAGCACTCTTTCATTCCTGTTTATGCATCATTCCTTGCCACCTTGCCATCACAAAGCAAGGCAAGCTGGAGGAGAAGCAAAGGACAGCTGTCTGACCACTGAGCAAGGAAAAGTGCAGGGATGGCTCAGCACCAGGCACAATCCTCTTCCTTACTTCTAAGCTAGACATGGAGTAACATTTCCCATTCTTCCTTGCTTTCCCTCCTTCCTCCACCCAGTTCTTTTCTCCCACAGGACAGGAATGATCATTAGGAAGGTCACTTCATAGATGCCAAGTTTCTCTCTGGCTGTATCTCAGCTGAAGCTGAAGTTAACACACTGCTGGGTGTGAGGCAGAGCCCTGCAGACCAGCTTCTATCCAAATCCCCAGCGATATAATTAAAGTAATTGCTATGTCCAATGAAAGAGGTTTAATTTCATAGGGATTCAGGCAAAGCCAGAGTATATCTTCCCTTCCTGAGGGCTACATACCAAATTCCAGTGGTATGGAATTTTATATTGTCATTTTTAAAAGTTATTAATGTTGAGGAAAACACCTCAAATGTTTTCACAAGTATGATCAAATAGGTTGAGCTGTAGAAAATGTGCTATCTGCAACTGAAAGCAATTCTAGACAATATATAAGAATGCATGACAGCAAGTGACTTCTTTCTCAGAAAAAAAGCCTACTCCAAATGAATATGCTTCCCATGAAGCACAGTTTTACCTACAGAAAATTTCTGGTGCCGGAGCAAGTATTTAGTTTTAAAAGACAACCATTTTTTGAGTTGTTGATGAAAAGATAAATAACAAAAATGAAACCTATTTTTAAAAAAAATGGACACAGTACACAATATCAATGCCATCCACAATAGTTTTTCTACCCACACCTTATAAAACTATTTTTCTGTGTGAATTTCAACAATTTTTATCCAGAATTTTTTAAAAGAAATCTATGCCTAAAACTATTGCACATATTTGGTAAATTCAATTCAGAAACATCGTACTCTATATGTTCTTTACAAACAGTCACCATGTCCACATGTAAATCCCAACCCAACAAATGCTGGAATTATTGCTTCACACAAATCATCTGGGTGACACATTCATGGCTCAGTGCTCTGGATTTGCTGTGCATTGCGACACAGCAAAGCATGCATGAGCAGTGACTTCAACCACACTGCACAACATCTGCACGTTGTGGACATGGCTACAGTGCACCAAGATGCCCCAGGGATCCCTAAGATTGTTGGCAGTGATAGTGGAGTTGAGTTTAACAAAGATCTCATATACTGCCCAAATAAAAAGTCTTGAAAATCTCCCCACACCCCCTTGACAATTCTGTTTGTAAAAGAAAGACATTAATGGAAAAAAGTGGGTGATGATCCTTTCATGAAACTCCCCTCTGTACCTTGGTTATCAAGAGATGACCATTGTATGAGCAGGACGACTGCTTGGGTGGTTACTTGTTTCCCAGGGAGGCACAGGAGCTGTCTGCAATGCACCCATTTCAGAAAAGAAAACTCAAAACATCTGGAGCTTTTCTTTTCTTTCTTCCCAAAGAAAAAAAAAATGAGTTAAATGCTTAAGAGCCCTGGGAGAGTTGATGTGCAACTACATATGAAGCATCCACTCCCCTCTGTGTGAATTGGCTGGTTGATAACAGCTATGTGGAAACTGTGGGGCTGGGGGAGCTGTTGGGTAAAAAGGATGAGAGTACATTTTTCCCTGAGGCTGCAGTTTCAGTCCAGCTCCAGAGTGCCAGAGCTGTTGCTGCCAGACACCATTTCAGTTATTCCTGTGAAATGATGAATGGCCTCAACCCATTCCCTAATGAAGATTTCATCAGGAAGGTTGCCATTGCCATCAGCTTCTTTTTATGGGCAGCCTTAAAGGATAGGCCAAAATAGAGGGAAAAAAAAAAAAAAAAAAAAAAAAAAAAAAAAAAAAAAAAAAAAAAAAAAAAAAAAAAACCAAAAAAACACCAAACCAAAACACTCACTTCCCTGTGCAGTTCTCTATGCACTTCTGAAAAGTGAGGTGCTAAATTGCAGCAAAAAAGTCTTTGAGAAATTTCTTTATTGTATTTATTAGCATCTCCTTTGTGTAAAGCAGAGAGGAAAGAGAGAGAAAAGGCCTCTCCTACAGGCTGAGACCTCAATGAACAGTAGCAAAAGATGGTGTTGAAGGAACCAAAATGTGCATGCCAATTCATGCTGTGAATTCAGGACATCAGCTAGTTATAATGAGATGGAAATTCTGTTAAATTCTATAGCATCACAGTGGTCAACTTCATTGGATACTTCTGCTGGTGAATGTTCCACCAAAACCTTCCTCAGCTCCCTCTTATTTTCTTGAGTGTGTTTACAACAAACTCAGCCATATTTTATATTCTATTTGAGAGAAAGACAGGAACAGAGGAAGGCTATATATACTCCTGTACGTGAGCAAACACATTTCACCAACCAGTAAGTTCATTACTGAAAATAAATACATTTTGAATAATACTGAAAAAAAAAAAAGATCATTCTTTTATGACAACAGCTACATTAATTAGAAGTGTAAAACAGAGAATAGTAAAATTAGAATTGAGAATGTTCTTCTAAACAAGAAAAGTTTTTCATGTCTAGTAACCTGAATGATGTATGCCATAATAGTATCACTGAGAACATCACTGTATTTGCTGCAATGTGCAATGGTTTTGTTCTCTAAATTGACCAGGTGCTCCATTTTTGTTTAGGAAAAAATGGTCCCTCTTGCTTAGTGCTTTTGGCCATATTTTTTTTTTTTACATGTCGAATGCATGAAGCATTAACATAAGCCTCTGAATATTTTACAATAGATCTGTCTTGGTTCACAGTTATGCACTGTTCATTAAACTTATACTCTGTTTTTTGACACAGTCAAATTCCCAGGTTCTCAGATGGAAGATGACATTCAAGTCATCATCATCATCACAACTGTGTTCTCCACACCCCTCTCTTATTACTTCTGGCACTTGGAGCAGCTTTCTCTAAACCTGCTGATGGGGCAGCAGACAGAAACCCGGTGTTTGCCTAGAAAAAAAGCAAATGTCCCACTGTTGCCCAAGAATATAAAGACAAGTACAAAACTGAAGTTGAAATTTGAATGGTTATCAGAAAAATCTCTAGTATGTCTGTGGCTGGTTTCAGGTATTAGAAATGCTCTGAACCCTCCAAAAGGAGGGCTCAGAGCTTTTCTAATATCTGAAATGGACAACACAGCTCTACTTCCTATAAAGAGTATACAGCATAATGGAACACAATATTATTTTAGCTAAAGAAAACAAAAAAGAGCAATTTTTACTTTAAACAGTGCCTTGTACTAACTAGATATAACAAGGACAGACCAAAACACCAGCAAAATAAATACAACCAACCATCTAAAAATTAATGTTTATTCTTTTAACCATATTCTTTTTATCTCAAGTACTACAGTCATCTTCATCCATCTTTTTAGGAAGAATAGGTGACTATGTTTCACCAGTATTATACCACTTTTTCAGGGGCTGGCTACAAAGTTGTTTTTTTTTAAAAAAAAGTGCAATTTAATAATTTGCTTTTTTACAATGGTTTATAGAAGGATTTTCCCTTCAAACCTAAATACAGAATAATGCTGAAGTAGCTGAAACCAGGACAACATGCTACATTTTTCCTGAGAAAACAGCACTGTCTCCCTTAAAGTAGAATAAAGCCCTAAACTTTCCACAAAGTCAACAGCTGAATGAGAGTAGCACCAGGCTGCTCCCATTGTCTTCTGAGAAGCCACAGAAACTTCTTGAATTCAGAGCTTTAACATCGTTGCTTTTAATGTACTACCAAGAAAGAAAATGCACCTGCCTTAAATTTGCCCCTTTTAAGAGGGCACAAACAGGTCATCCCACCAGCAGAAGACAAGATGAAGAATTTATTTGTAACACACCCCCAAAGATGAAGTGGAAAACTGAGCAACATCACAGCTGGGCAAGGCGTGATTTTAAGAGTGCCGAGACCCGGGAAGTCCACTGCACTCTTTATCCAGCTTCCAGAGTGGTTAGCAGGGGGAAAACACTCCAAAGAATATTGACAGTCACTATTTCCACAGCTCAAAACCTAAGGAAACATTATCCTTCACTAAAATTCCCATAGCTATTGCTTATAAAGAAGCATTGTTTCAATGGCAAGGTTGGTAAAGTTGGACTTCATAAGGGTGGTGCCCACATGACAACTTCAGGGCACTGCATCTGAAAGTGCCTGCTGCATCAACAATCACAGCTTTGAGTTCAGAATGAAAACTTGAGGGAAAACAATTTTTTTCTCACACTCAAAATGCAAACCGTGACTTTATGCACATTTTGGAACAGACTGCTGGGGTTCAGACTGTACTTGCTGGTATTAGCAGCCCTTCTTTGCACACTGGTGATACACTCTCCCTGCTTCCATCACTTGCCGTGAGGTGAGTCAAACCCTACACCCAGCCAGATGTTTCAGGATTAATGCAGTTGAGGTTCTAAGGTCAGTTTTGTGCAGAAAATCCTCTGTTGCACCAGTATCTATGAATGATATGAATGCCCTGTACTTTCAGAAAGACCAGCTGTGAAGAGAGGCAGTTGTGCACTGACATAGACATCTTCCCACATAGCCTTTGTACTTATTAATAGGTTCCTTTTCTTTAGTGCTTCCCTCACATCTGGAGCAAATACAACGATGTAGACTAGCATCATAAATAGGGGGTGACTCTTTTAGGAATGTGTTAGTGTTTCCAAAAATCATATCATATGTCTTTGTTATTGCTCACTGTTTTCCTGTGTGGATAAGATTTCCTTGTTAAAAAGTGTCCAGCAAAAGAAGTGCAGAGAATAAGAACAATTGAAGATGTTTTCAAGTCCTACAGAAAATTGTTTTTTCCCTGGCAATAATAGGAATTAAAAGTTTAAATTCTTTCAGGGATAAAAAACAAATATTAGATCACTGAGATATTGGGTGTTTCTAGTTTCATTTTATGGAAATGAGTTCCCCTCCTAACTACCAAAAAAATGTATTATTGTACTGTTTGGAGAAATATCCTACTATACTTTCACAGTCCTTCAGCCTTCTCTGCTAAGAGCCACACTGCATTTGGCCAGGTTCAGCATGACTGCTTTTACCTTGTCCGGTCCAAAGCTGCAACTTTCACACTTTTTAAAGTGGAAATGACAAGAGAGCAGAAAGATTACCTTCTCCTTTTCAGATCATCAGTGATGTGTGCTTTATGCTGTTCAAAAGTTTCAAATATGAAAAATAAATTTCAAGAAAGATGAACCGGAGGAGTATGCATGTCAAAATGTCCTAACTTCATCTCGTACACACGCTGGAATACTCAATACTTTTTCTCTCTCCCTTTTTTGTTTTGTTTTGTTTTGTTGTATTTATTTACCTTATAAATGCAACTCCAGAAGTAGCTGTCATATTCTGTCATCATATGTATAGGAAGACATTTGGAGATAATATTCCCTTTGCTGGTAACTGGTATTATACTCAAAAATATACTTGTACAAATTATACTTCTTTAAATAATTCTGGTTGCTGCTCTTCTGTTTATTTGAATCCAAATTTTTAACAAAATGTTATTTTATTCTTACTTGTCAAATCCCTTTATCAAACAATAAACAGAAAATGTCTCTCTTTACCAGCTCCATAATACTATAAATGCAATGCAACTAAGCCCTAAAAACCAAATAAGAAAAAACGGTAATAGATGACAAACTGGGATTACTTTGTAGCTCACTTGAGCATTGTGAGGAGTGGGTCCAACCTCAGCAAGCCCTGCTTAGTTTCAGCACATTGCAAAGTTATCTCATGTTGGGACTAAGAGAGAAATTGAAGCTTCCATTCAATACAACAGGCCGCATTAGAAATAAATCCTGCCTGGTCCTCATTAAACTTGTAAAACATGACTGCAGGAGTGCAGTGCATAACACCCTCTAATAGCACCATTTAAATACCAGTCAACACTATAGAAAAGGTAGAGAAACATGACAGAAGTATTAAAGCTAACTCAGCCCTGAAACGTCTGGAGTTTAAACATCTCTCCAAATCTCTTCGGACTTGGAATCAAGAAGAGAAGTCTTGTGTGAACATAGAAATGTTTTTCTCCAATATCTGTTTGCAGTCAGGCTTCAAATACCAAGAAAAAAAAAGACTATGAATATCAAGGAAAAAAATGTATTGTTGGAATAAAAAGAACCGTATCTTTTCCTTTCACCTCTCACTGGCTGAAATCATTCTTTCACCCCACAGAATACTTAATTCCAATGAAATGCTTCACTTCAAAGAGTTCCTCCATTATCTTAAAAAGGAAATATGAAGCAAGCATTCTCCAGGGGATAGTAAACACTAATCTAACTTGCTGCTGAATTTTAAGAGTGAGGACTGGGGGAAAGACCATTCAGTAAACATTAAAGGCAGCTCCAAATAAAATGAAAACAAAATTTAAAAAAAAAAAAAAAGCATAAATTACAAATCCAGGGACAATGCAAATTGATTTTGAAAGTAAAAGCACTTTTCTCCTTACTGTTTCCAGCACTGTGACAATTTTGTGTTCAAAACACTTTATCTGTTGTTTGTCTTTAAGTATGTTGAGCATGTATGTGTGAGCTGTTCCTCTAGTTAATTACTATTACAGCACTATAAACAGAAAGTTAGGTAATACTTAGCGGGTTTAGTTTCAGAGAGGTGTGTCTAGCCAAACTTTCACGCTTTGCAGGAAAGACTGTGCTTGTCTCCAACTTTTTAATCTTGGAAGAATTTTCTTCTTTGAGATTGAGATCCAGTAAAATTTCAGTGCTGTTGACTTCATGGAATTTATTTAATTTCAAACTTCAATATCAATAAAAATTCAGTGCAGTTATCTGAAAATGGGCTTATTGAACTTATCTCAAGCTCTGCTGATGGATAGGAAAATAATGTTCAACACAAATAAGTGTATAAAACATTTCTAAGGATCTGAAAGACTCCCATCCAAAAGCAGATTGTTTCAGCAAGTCTTTTTCTACCTTTCTTGCTTAAGTGCTGCATGAAATAAAATTATTTCCAAAACATTTCTTCATAAAGTGAGTGTTCAAGTGAATCAGTACATGTAAACAAGCTCTACTGAGGATTCATGCTGCCAATTTAGGATAAACTATTTTGTATATTCAACTCCATTTCTCTGGTAAAATTTCCCTAATGAAATGTAGTAAAACTCACAAACCATCAGATCAACACACACCAGCAAAATTAAACCCCTGAGAATATTCACTGCTTTATTTTTATTAGTACTGCTTTAAATATTCAAAATGTATGGGTCATAAAATTATGCTTAGGGCAACATTTTCTCATAAGTTCATTTTTGCATGTTTTAAAATAGATTTAAAAACTAAATAATTTTAATCTCAACCTTAATGCAGACACAACCAGAAGTAATGATGGGGGCAGATTATAATAGCCCCCTCCTCAAATTGTTAATTTTAGGGTGTTTTAGGGCAGGAAAAGGAATGTATTTAAAAGCTTAAAGCAATTTATATAATGGTTCAAATTTCTAGAGCAGCCCCCACATTCCCTTCCTTACAAATACAAGATTAAATTACTTGGAATTTCCTTATATTATTACTGAATATAGGACAAACAATAACACAGTCAAGAGTCAGACAAGGTGACCTGTGATTATTTTTCATGGAAAGATCACAGGACAATATACAATCTGAGCAGTCGACTAGAAAAATGGGCTTCCATGTTGTTTAGACACAGGCATCTCAGCCTACAATTTATCATGTTATTACCCTGATCACAAAATGCAAGAGGAAAAGTTCATATCTGCTTCCTCACAGATGTAGGGTATCACTGCAGCCCTATGCAAAAGAAAGTCACAATGTGATTTGAATGGGGAGTTCTGGGGGTTTCTTTTGTTGTTTTGTTTTCTTTTGTTTTTAATTTTTCCCTCTCAAGGAAGCCAAGACAGCCTGTGACAGATACCTTCAGGAGATAACAGATGCATTATCTGTAGTAACTGGGAGAAGGGTGCCCTCATGTTCTCCCCAAGAATCAAAAGATGCTAGACCCCTGTTAAATCACAGAGGACAGCCTTGCAACTCCTCCCAAATTTTTTGCCAGGTCTGAATGTAAAAACAAGGTTGAAGAAGAGGTGGAGGAAAGGTGGCAGGTTGTGCAGGGAGCCTGGCAGCACTGAAAAAACAGAAACTGCTGCAAGCAGGATCAGCAGGGGATGTGACACCTCATATTTATCCCAAAGAGCTTGGAAGCATCAGGGAGGACATTCAGCACAAGCCAGGCAGCTCCACAAAATACACTCTGGTTTGAACTGCACTCTGCCCACATTTTGGATTATCATGAGCTAGAAGGTAGACAGGCCAGTGTCAAAGCCTTCTGAGGAGCTATTGCTGCCGGTCTGTGTGTTCCACCAGGAGAGGATGCAGAAGCTGCAAGAAAAGTCACTATGAATTACCACCTCAAGCACATAACAAAGCTTTCCTTCCTTTCCTTCTCTTCCTTTTCTTCTTTTATCTCTTTCTTCTCCCCCTGTCCCTCTCTCCCCACACTTCTCTCTGCCAGTCCCTCTCATTAATGCGTCCCCTAGCAACAGACATTAGTTTTCACTTTCTTTTACTTCTGCTTGAAGGCAGGAGCAGAAGTTTCCACAAACAGAAAGTTCCAATGACTTCTGGGTACAGGCAGTACAACTGCCCAGTACTATCAGGGATTCTCTGCATGAAGAAATCAGGGGTGAACATCTGTCTCCTGACTTCATAAAAACTATTGACACGGTGTAAACTGGCTGGAGACTGCCTAGAGCAGCTGAAGACTGCCTGGCTGGAGCCTTGGTGTTTAGACAGCCACAGACAGCACAACTGGAAGCATGGTCTAAGAATACTGGGAAGGAACAAGAGGCTGGGGGTTGATTCCAGCACTTACCACCAGGAGAAGTTTTGGAGCAAACCCCAGACTACTCCTTTGGTCTCGAGTTAAAACTATGTGTCGAGTTTTATCCTTCCACAGTACAAAATTTCGCATGCAAGAAAAGCCATCGTGCCTTGGCTATTACTCAGAACAGGCCTAAATGTAATTTCACAGAAAATGATTATTGAGAAGAATCTGAAAGTATACAACCAGTCATCCCTACAGAGAAGATCACTCTTTTTAGGGAAAAGGAATGAAATCCGATGCACAACACATAGTACAGGATTTAAGAGAGACAAATTGACTCAAAATGCACATCTAATGTTGCTTTCCTTTAGGATTTTTTTTTGTTGTTCACACATTTCATGCCAGAAAATAAGGTATCTGGATAGGAATCCAAACTGATTTGACATAGAAAATCCACTTTATTTGACTATGCAATGAGGCAAGAAGCAACTTCTGTCTAAGAGTTATAAAAACCCAAAAGAACAACTTTCTTGGGGAATACAGTGAAATCACAGGCCAGACAGCAAGAAGAAATGACACTGGTGAGGTGCAGACCATTATAACATTTCTCTAGAAAGTTGTCAGTGTTCAAAAGTGACAGGACACAAACCCACAAGTGAACATGTTTAAATATCACCCCAAAAACACCATGTGATGTTACAGCTGGTTGAAAATCATTTTTAATGAAATAAACCTTTCAAATGCACAGGGAAATATAACAGCCAAGAAATTACCTTAATGCTTTTCATAACAGATTCTCGGTAGAACATTATTTAAATATTAAGACTTATAATTGATGAAATTACTATTATAAAACATTATGTTAGCAATAACATTTCCCAAAACCTCCTCCTTGCATTATACTGCTCCTTATTCTATTTTCAGGCAGCCTCTCTAACATGAAATGCCAACATTGTACACATCAGTGGCCTCGAGGGTATAATTAACACTTGTTATTTACATTTATTTTTTTAAATAATTAACTGGGAGCATGTCTAATGAATGGTAATGGGGCTTAAATTGAGACAAAATATGTCAACTACCTTGCCATTTGGAAGTGAACTCCCATGCAGCTCCGCGTGATTGGGAGCGCGGGGCTGGCGCGGGACCCCACGGATGGCACTGCTGGTATGAAGTCAATGGCACACATCAGCTGTCTGCTGGTCACTGTGAAGAGCCTGATTTTCACAGACATCTTCATTTTACATAGAGCATTGATGAGTTAGGGCACTGGTTTGGTTTTGGTAGGTGTCAGAGGTTAAGCAGAGGCTTATCCATACCCTAAGCTAAACCTGCTGCAGTCCTTTGTTACTACACTCTCTCTATATTCCACTACTCATAGGTATGTCCTCAATTGACACAGTTTATAGGACATGGCATAAGCAGCTACTTATGCCAGAATAAGCTTCTGACTCAGAAAGAAGCTATGCATAAAGAAAATCCTCACACAGTGATGTACTTTCAAAATGCATGACCTCATTCTTCCCCAGCCAGGCTCTCAAAGGAAAACAGACCCAAACAAAACATTTTGTGGAGTGAAACATGAAACCAGTGTCTGCTAGTTCACTTCCAAGAGTGCAAGGCAAATTGCAAATGTGTAATCAATGTAACAACGCTTTTGTCCATTTACTACAGGTATAAATCCATTTTCCCAGCATCATGAAAGATTTTGCCAACATGGTGCACTTGGGTCAAAAGCAAAGAATTGACCTACAAATGTGTACTCATTCAAACCTGATCACTGGCTGGTGTTGCTAATACTAATCTTATCCATGAGTTAAAAAAAAAATAAATAAAAATCTATTTGCAATGTTTCTCTAATGTTTTCTCTAACAGACTCTTGTAATCAGTTCAATTCATGTAAGTTTAGACAAACTCCCTGGTTTTCATATATGGCTTCAAATGTATTTTCATAAAAGACTAGCAGCTGTTTGTGTGTAATATGTGTTCCATAGGATGAACAAAAAATATCACTAGCAAAGAAGCCCGAAGGTATCTGTCTCAACAGTAAAATACCTACCATATGTCAAATAATCATATGAATGAAGGTCCAGGTTGTAAACACAAAAGAAAAGAAAGTAAAGAAATGACATTTTTCATACACAGCATTCATAAGCTGAAGAAGGGTTAGATGTGTGTTATCACTGTTTATCTTTCCCCCTCTGCCTTTAACTTCTTCCTTTAGGTCTGTCCATTTCCAGGCTACTTTTTCCTTTCAAAATCCTTCTTGTCCCTCCTCCTTCCAGGTAATTTTTTAGACAGTTGTTGTGGGCTGCACTGCTAATATTTGATGCAACCTAATTTAGGCAAGTCTTGCACACAGCAATACTCATGAGTTTGTAGTAAAGGCTGCAGTACCTAACAAAGCTCATTTGACATCAGCATGATTACTTTATGTAGCTCTGTGAGGACGAGTTAAAGAAATGCAAGACAGGGATACAGAAATAGAGGGATTTATTTATCTAGATCTATTTTATAATGTGTGCTATATACAGGGATACAGTGGAAACCACCTCAATAATGAGGCAAAAATCCATGAGCTCCTTACCTCGGCTAAAGGAAAACTGTGGCCCATACAATTATCACTTCAGACTATAGCAAATCTACTCTTTTGGTCCAAGGATCTATCCATCTTGCTTTAGACATAAATGTGCATGTATGTGCATCAGTTCAAGGTAAAAACAGAAAAGAAACAATGCTCCTATTTCAACCCTAAAAATTTAAATTTTCAAAATAGCTAAAAATTTTTGAATAATTGTACAGGCAAGGGCAGTTTCTCAAACTGGATAATGATTTCTTTGTATGATATACAAGAAAAAAAATGCATCACAATCACATGTATACAGCTGGGTGCACTTCTACAGAGCAGGTAGGAAAACAGCAACCATAATGCATATGCTAAGAGAAAGTAGAAGGTGGTATTCTAGACAGAAAATGTTCTCTACCTGTAATATCTGTCAGTGTGAATAATTTCTTGGCTGCTGGCTAGAATATATTCTGCAGTTCATTTTGTTTTATCACATTATTCACACTTTTTTCTGGAACAAGCCGTTCTCTTCTTATAAGACTACACTCTAGTGGAACAAATGAGCTCAAGCCTATGATTGATTCTCCAACATAGTTGAGATGCTATAGCTTTATTCACTTTTTTTTTTTAAATGGCTTTATTCATTTACTACCTCCAGCATGACTCCAGAGTATCAGCTGCTGAGAAAGAGCATTTTGAAAAGTTCTTTCGGTGCTCAAGGAGGTGGTGGTAGCTTTTTTTTAATAGTAAATTCCATGATAAGGAGGAGGAGAAGTGCCCGACACAGACAGACTGTCTCTGCTCACAGTTCAAAAAGTGCACTCCCAGAAATATTTTCTAATAGCTTATCAGTCTAAACATTCCTCTTCAGCTCTGTTCCCTGTTGAAATGTTGTGTGAGTCTATTTGGATCAAGGCAGCAACTCCCTGTTTTATTTCCTGCTGAGGAACTGGCAAGGATGGGAAATCAACAGCAATCTGAGCAGGGTCCCTGGAGAAGCTAAAGCCATGCTATAGATGAGAAGGTTTTGTACAATGCTGTTCTGTCACAGTGTGGCCAGAAAAACAAACAAACAAACTAGAAAAAAAAAAAAGAAAAGCCAAAAAACCCAAAAAAACCCAACAAAAAAACCCCAAATAAACAAAACAAAAAAAGCAAACCCAAATTGCAATAACAAAAAACCCTAAAGCAAAAACCCACTAATCTTTTTTTCAAAGTGATACACTTTTTTTTTTTTTCTCTACAATAACCAACTAAAATAAACATATTTTGGGGGATACAAAATTCACACAGAAGTCGCCGTAGTCCTCTTTAAAGACTCTCATGTTAAGAGCAGAATGAGAAGGAATAACAACTCCCATGGATTTGTCTTTCTTAGGACTTGCTTGTTTTGTTCAGTGAAACATTTTCTAGGAAGAAAGAAAAAAAGACCTCCTTTCCAAGATTTTCCTTGATGTCTCCGACCTGCAACACATCAGCTAAATAGCTCACACACAGTAATTTCTGCTCAGGAAATCCCGTGAAGAAGTATGGGGGGACACATTTATTCCTTCTCATTTTCATATCCAGACATTCAGAATAATCCTGGACAAAAAAACTGCGTTCCCAGTAAAGGAGAGATTTCCAAAAAGCCACCAGGAATGAACAAAAAAAAAGTTTTACCTGCTAGTTTTACAATCCAAAAAAAAAAAACCAAAAAAAAACCAAAAAAAACCAAACAAACAAACAAAAAAACAACTATAACAATATCAAAGGAAAATATGGGTTTACATACAATTTAAAAGGTATAGAAGGTATAGGTTTAGTCACAATCTGTAAGTGACCTAAGTTGCTTTTCTTTTTGACCAAGGAAAGCACCTAAACTGAATTGGGCCCCATCAACTGGAAACACTATAAACATACAGCCAATTCTGCAATGTAAATGTTAGGATTTGTGATAGGTGAAATTCAATGGCAAATTGAATAACTGGTTGTAGAATAAATTGTGAAAATAATGTTGCACATGTGGAATGATAATAGCCACTGATATCTCATACTATAATGCTTTTGCTCTTATTTTCAGATATATTTAGTTTTTGTTTTAAAGGCAAGAACTTTACATGGTGCAGCAACTATGGTTTATAAAAATGTAAGTCTCTAAAAGGGAGACAAAGTAAAAACATGCATGAATTTAACTCAGATCTCTTGTAACAAAATGACCTTTTAAAGCTCGGCTTAAAAGCAGCTGCATAATTTACTCTGCCACAATCTTAAGAATGCTCAGAAGGCTAGATAGGGAACAAAACTCAAATATTTGGAACTCAACCACTGAATTTTGGACTCCTTCCTTTTCCAATGTCTTAACTTTGTTTATCAGCAACTCTTCTGCTGTGCAAATAAAATTAGAACCACTTAACTGAGCAAGCAAGAGATACCTTAAATTAAAAATGCTCTGTGAAGAGAGCAACTGTGTAAAAGCATCAGGCAAACCAAAAATGACTAAGAGCAGAAGCAAGCTAAGCAAGTTCATGAGCTCAAGGATCTCAAGAGGAGAAAGTTTTCATTTTCCAAAAACTCTACCTCCCTCCTTTTCCAACATACAGAACAGGAGAAATGTGAAGGGAGAAGAATTGCTCAGGGATTGCAGAGGCAGAGAAACAGGGAAAGCCACAGCCAGTTCTTGTGTCTGCTCACAGAAAAGCTCCTTACCTTTAGAAATATCTTACTGTGACCTCTTGCTGGGAGAAACTAAGGCTGCCTCTCTGCTATAAAACTAATACTCACCAGGTGCTACAGCAGTAAAATAAAGAAGTAGTAAACATCATCTTTGTCTCTCTGACAGATGTAGGGGTGGAAATCACTGATTTTACACCATTTCCTTTAAACTGGCAAACAAACACCAAAACCCTTCCTCCTGCAGTAAGGGAACAGCCTTTCTGCACTGCACCCTGCCCCAGTGCTACACACTAATCCCATTCTGTGCTATTACAGTTGGTATGAGTCACCTCAGGTATGTACTAAATGTGAAGCTTTTTTATTTCTTCTCATTTTAAACTAATTAATGTAATTTTAGGCTTAGGAGAGAATCTGTAAACTCTTCTGGGCTACCTAGAAGCCATTCACCATTTGTGGTTTGCGTGTTTTCTTTGTTTGGCTTTTTTTGACATCCTTGTCAGCAGTTTTGGAAGAAAGGGCCTTCAGAGCTCCTGAATGACCCAGAACCCTTTCACCCCATCCCACCAGCTGCCCCAGGCTCTGCAAGGCAGTGCAGCACTGCAGCAGCAGCTTCCCTCTCTGCCTTTGAAAGCACTGAGCATTTAGCACTCTGCTGAATATTTATTTCAACCACAACTAATGGGAAAGAAACGCGCACTTGATCTCGGCCTCCTCCTCCTCCTCACAAGCAGGGGCTTCTTATCTCTCCTCCTACCTCTTCAGTGCTGTAATTTAGAGCACACTTCTGGGTCTGTTATATGCTACTTGGAAGTTATCATTGCTCCAGCTATTCATGGCTCATAAAGTATTGTTCTCTCAATTGCACTGTATGGCTCTTTGTGTGGAAATGATGGATGAAATGGGATACATATTACTTAATGATTAGACTTCTGCAAAACATGTTCAAACAGATATGCCAGGCTTGATGATACCTTATTATCATCAATGAAACAGAGACAGCATAATGGTGCCATGTATGTATTTCTCAACAGTAAATGCAAGGGAAGTGTCTCTGTTTCAAACCCCGACAGCTCTTTAGTCTCAGTTATTTCAGTTCAGCTAAAGATGACATGCTAAAATGAGGGCATTTATTACTAAGTGGCATTAAGAAGGGGGATATTTAACCTACCATTGCTTACAGCAATGCATGGAGAAATCATCTAATGTGTGCTGGCAGTAATTTATGACATTGGAAAAAATGCTATCATCTTTTTTCCCCCGTCTGTGGTCTGGCTTTGCAAACTACAAGCCCTCAGGAGCAAGTTTGATATAATGCGGCTAATGAGAATAAGTGAGCATACTGCAATATTCTTAAAGGGTTACACTGCTGAGTCTTTGACTCTTTATACTTTTTAATTTCCTTGTACAAACAGTGCAGTGAAAAACGGCAAAATCCATTTGGCTGGTCTGTGCTACAAATTAAATCCTTGATTAAATTTTGGCAATTACTTCTCCGGGTCTTTTTCATTTAAACATTTTTAATTCATTTGAATAAGCTTCTTAATCATGATTCTGGCAATCCATTGTATAGCAAGACAAACTCTAATAAATACTATAATGCAGCAACAGACAAACAGAAAGATGGATGGATGCTGAAAAGGAAGGGTTCTGTCTTTTGGGCATTTTTTTTTTTTTATCTTGTAAGTGCTGCCTGTATCCATCTTTCATGAAAGTTGTATTCCAGTCTTCTGTGATGCTGAAATTTATCTCATTATGTGTTGACATTTCCCTTTGTGATGTCAAAAGCTAATAAAGACTCCAGGTAGGGTTTCAAACCCTCTTAATAAGAGGGTGGAAGAAAGATTAAATCATCCTTAATGCACAAATCAATACTATAGTCAACCAAAGGGTACAAATTAAGAGGAAAATGTGAAGGGCTGTCACTCTTGTAGCAGGAAAGATGCTAGATGGACATTTCCAGCAAAGGTGCTTGAATTTAGCTGCTTAGCTTGTACTGCACAGGACTGTATTACCTACTGAAAATGTATCACAGAACCTGAGCTATTCTCTGGAGGTTTTGGGTGGATTTTTTTCATCTGCGAAGACAGACACGAGACAGCAGGAGGTAAAGTACCTGCTTAGTCAGAGAGGGACTGTCTGAGCATGGAGAACAGCGCCATGCCATTTTCTGAGCAAAAACGGTGTGAGGAAAAGCAATGGCAACTTGATGAGCACAAAAAGTCAGGAGAGAACAGAAATTAAAAGAAACCCTACAGGAAAAACAAAACTTGATGGAAATATTAAAATGTTAACCATTTGTTTCTAATAACCGTACTGCTACTTTACTGCTTCTAAAATGTGTAGAAAATATTGATAAATATAGAGATTCAAAATTCATACAGTGTTTATCAGTGACCTTAGAAAAGAGTTAAAGTCTTACTGCAAGGCCAACTCTCTGTCGTACAGGAAATGTGCCAATATTTAACCTACAGTATCCCTATTCTGTAACCTCTGCAAACACTTAATCTCACCAAAACAGAAAAGACAACCTCTGTGATCCTAAGAGGATAAACAAAGGGAATGCACATGCCCTGTTTTTTTCCCCTTTCCTTTAAGCCAGAAGTCACCTGTAGACAGATTTTGTTGCTTTTTCCCACTGCATTCCAGAGGCCTGGCTTAATGCAGTTCATAAAGGAGAAGAATGTAAAAGCTGTACATTGATTTAGCTGCACTTAATTGCAATTTCACCATCACATTACATTGTAGGCTCAGTGTGAGGTAAAGGCAGGAAGAAAACAGATAAATAGAAGACCGACAAAGAATATCTAGATTATATTAAGAATTAAAAGAGGGGAGATGCTGCCCCTTGGCAAGCTGTATTAATATTGTATCTGCCTTTTCTTGTCCCTAAAGGCAAGGGACTGACTCTTGGGGATTTAAGTTAAAAGGTGAAGGTTCTGCATACACGTTCATTACCATGAAGGGGATACAGAGTGGGTGAGCTCAAGTGTTTGGTATAAAGCAGCAGTGGATAAAGATATAGTGCCCAAATGGTAAGTCTGTCAATGCCATATCATTATGCTTATGCTCAGTTTCACCAACAGCAATAAAGCCTTTTTAAACTCCAAACGTTGGGCCACACAATTTAGTGTACCAGTTAATAAATTGGGGGGGGGGGGTTAAAAGCCTGTTCNGGCAGGGGTTAAAAGCCTGTTCTCATGACAGAATTTTATTCTCTGGAGTGTTCTTATCAAACTTCTGTTATGATCCTGAATAAAAACCTAGTGCCTGAAAAATACTACAGTGAAGAGGAGGGAAAAAAATCCCAAACAAAGCACAAGAGAGAAAATTCCTTACCAAGATAGAAATCTTCAGTATATCACAACAAATCACATTAGAGCACAGGTGACAAACACTCCAAATCCATCACCAGGAAAGAAAAATAAACTATGATCTATTTATACAAGTATAGTGATATGAAAGGAACAAGGAAAGAATAATTCACGAGGAAATTACAAGCTCTGAGCTTCTAATTTTGTAGATTATTGTCATTTTCTCTACAGATGTTAGCACAGAGACAACTTTAACCCTGAATTCTCTTCTTGCATAAATGAGGGACTACAAGCCTCCTGCTACAGGACTCAATACAATATGAAAATTGAATTTGGCTGAAGTAAAAGTAAAATGTCGCATAAAAATCTATTGAAAGGGTAAAACACAGAAGTCACATATAATATCTTCAGGATCAGCATTCTATTGCAAACGGATGTTTTTTCTGTAGAATCCCTTAATTTAGTAAAGACTGGTAGAAGATGTGAAGACTTTCTCACTGTGATTAGAAATTAAGGTCCAAATTATACTTCTGGATGCGCAGGGATTTCTCTAATTGAAGCATGGGAGTGTAAGGGAGACATGGAGCTCACTACCTTTGATAAGGAACCACATGATGTCAACAACGACAAGAACTCAAATCCTGCTCTGATGGGCTCTTCACAGGTGCCTATCATCTGCTGGTAAGACTTTCCTATTTTCTACACCTTCAGAACTACCTCAGTTTTGGTGTGAAGGATAAGACCCCCTGCTTTATAAGCAATGAAAATAATGGCTGATTAATTGGTATATCAATGCATTTTTGTATCAATTATTATGTATTAGTACCTTGGCCAAGGACTTCCATAACCAAAGGTTTGGCAAGGATGGCACTACATTCAGACAATTCCCTCTCTTAATCAGCCATCCATCAAGCAGCAGGCTTTTTTCACAGCTCTATTTTTTAAATGATTTTTTTTAAAAAAAATTTAAATAAAATCTTTTTATGAGCTTCAACTCCAGCACATCGCAGCCTGCCAAATTCATCGGCTTATAGCCCTAGGCTGAAGCATCTTTTAATGCTCAGTTTCTACAAAGCCTGAGAAGGACAATTCCAAGGCCTGTGTCGTATCCGCTCCTTCCCTACTCTACTCTGCTCCACTGGCACCTCCTGCCCAGCCTGAGGGGCACCTTCAGGATCTGCCAGTGGCAGAGAGACACCCTTTGTTCATCAGTATTGGGGGTAGGCTGCAGCCCAGCTCTCATCAGGACATTACCATGCCAGCCAGCATGTTACTCTTCTCTATTCAGCCCCTAAAGGAATCGTGCTTGACAGAAGCGAACAGCTGCTGTGTATTTAGAGATGTGAATGTATTGCATTATTTAATGAATTGTGTCATTTTAATATAATTATTACTAAAAGTCCAAACGTAAGCCTGATTTTATTTATGCTTAAAATTTTTACCCACTAAGCATTTTCAACTCTGTTTGCAGCCAGAAGTGCTTTCGCAAGGTTAGACCACCACAGAACTCCCAGTTTTGTTTGTGGATCCTTATTCAGCTACTTTCTTTTCAACAAGAATGATCTCCTCCTTTCCAGATAGTACCAGGACTGTAGCTGCCCTGCCTGCACTTGAGCCAGCTCCTCTGCATGCCACTAATACTGCTATCTCACGTACAGTATTTCTGGGCTTTTAGCAAATTACATCCACTCAGGGATTCCTGTTTCTCCTCATTTTTTTTGGTGAAACTCTTATATTTCTCCCAGTGCCTCTACCTACATGTTCACTCTGCCTTAATATCATGACAGTAACACCTATGCCAAAAAGTCTTGAGCATGAATTATTCCTTCAAGTGCTAAGAGAGTACCTCATGTGGAGCAAAGGATGAATTTCAACAAGCCACTTGATGCTACCAATTTCTTAACACATAAGCAGCCTAACAGGCACCAGTGCAGCTCAGCAGGTCTCACTGTCAAGCCCACAGCACAGCTCGGCTCCCACCATGTACAAGGAAATGACAAGGCAGTTTTGATCCCAGTGTTCACTTTTCCTTCAAAACAGCACCACTAATAAACTCACGGGATTTTCAGAACAAGAGGGAATAAAAAGGGAACACGGGTTGTGACACTTTGCTTCCTTATTACTGGAATCCAGAGCGTGACTTGACTCTGCCTACCTTGACTCTGCCTTAAAATTACAGTGAGGTAAAAGGATTTTAGAAGCTGTGCTCTGCCTCTAGCAGGAGACGGATTCAAAACGACTGGTCACACAGCTCTGGTGATCACATGCATTCACTGGCATCTCATTTTATGCACTTATGCAATAACCTCATTTCTGAAAGTCATCTGGAATCATTCTCTGGGGCTGGGACCCTGGGCCTGACACATGTTCTTTTTGGAAGGTGTTTCTGGTTTCCCAACTGTTGTTCTGCATTGCTCTAGGGCTTACAGACACTCTAGTGACGGCCACAACCTCATGCCTTATTCACATACCTCTATATTGCTACATTACTGGGTGGATACTGAATTAGTCATCACCAAGGGTCACTGAAATATTCACCTATTACTTCATTTGCAGTAGATATTCATGTGGATGCTAGCCAAGTTAATGCTGAATATGTTTTTCACTTGCAGCGCTGGACAGATGATGTCCTTTTTTTTTTCTAAAATACCTGTTGCTATCACAAGGAAAAAATGTCTACGTATCTTTCCACCTATGTCACACACATCTGTATGAAATCAATATAAGACAGGAATGTTGCTAGCCCACCTTCAAAAATGCTTAGATAAAATTTCTGTACACCAAACTACCCCATGTTGGGTTTTTTTAAAGATATTAAGTGTTTATTTAAAGTAGTCAGACCAAATGGCCTCTGGGATAAAACTCAATTCAATCTTAAACAGCATGGAGAGAGTGATTACAGAAGGGTAGTGCTCTATTTCTTTCTAAAGAAGTAGAGAACATGGTATGAAACTGTCAGAGGTCTAAAACAGATACACAGAATTAAAACCGTAGAACTCACTGGCACAGGATGTTTTAGATATATATGCATTCACAAAGCCGTAAGTAGGGAAAAACGATCCCATCTGTGTGAAGCAATCCAACCCAGGGATGTAAGGGTACACCCAAATATGTCTGTATTTGCACTCTATACCCCTACGTGCCACAGAAGCAGGAAACAAGCATATTGAAAGCCTCTCTCAGCAGTGCACCCAGGCATGATGCTGTTTAATCTGTCCCTTATTATTAGTTTTCATTTGCAAATGGAAAGAGGGAGCTGTGGGCAGGAGGGATGTAGCTTGTTCCTCCCAAAGGGGTGCTTAAAATACAAGCCCTTTTCTGAGCAGCCATAAGTGCAAAAGGCAGCAAAAAAATCCTGACTGGCACTCTAATGAAAACACAGCCTCTATCCCTGTGATAGAGAAAAATTCAAAGGAAAGGAAGGAGCAGCCGGTGGGGCTTCACAAGGGACTACTCTGAGGGTTTAAAGAAAAAAAAGCAGGCATACTGGAAATAGAGAGGATCCACACAAGGCTACAGAGGATCAGCAAAGACTGGCAGGGAAAGTAAGAGTAACAGAAAAGCAAGGGGAGTTCATGGTAGCCAAAGGGATTAAGAGGAGTAAGAAAGGCTTTTACAAATACTTCATGTCAGGCAGGAAAAAGATGGAAGAGGTTCACTAATAAATGAACACCAGGACAAAGAAAAGACAGGGACTCTAAAATGAATAAATCGACTTTTAACAAGGGACATAAATAAGAGAAAGCCGGATAATAAGAAGAAAACTGGATGATAAAGAGGCAGGTAAAGGGAGGCCTGAGTTCAGTGCTGCAGCACTGAGGCACAGGGAACACAGGGCAGCAGGGGAGCCTCTGCAGGCACTGTTCCCTCTGCATGGGGCAGAGGGGACAACACAGCCCAGCAAAGGCTCCCCACTAGCGTTATAAGGCACAGCACATGCCTGCAGCTCTGCTGTGTGCCCCTGCCAGAAAGTAAGGAGGAAGTGGAACAGCTCTCCTTTTCCTTTTCACCCACCTCAGAGACCAGAAGGATGGGGAGCTTATCCCGGGATCTTGCAGACATAATTGACTGCACAAAGCTCAAAGGCCTGTGAAGTCAGTAGTTCATATTTTGGACCCACAACCATGTTGTGAGGCCATTGGGCAGAGAATTTAGTGAGGATCTTCTGCCTGTCATGTCAATTCTGTCTCCCTTTAACAATACACTGGTCCCCATGCCCTGGTTTACATATCAGACCTGCCGTGACATCTCTTATGTCACTTCCATCAAGAGTTTAAAATTTAAACTGCTGATCAAGTCTAAGGTTTTCCCCAGAGAAGCACAAAACCTCAGTGGATTGCAGAGGTGGGGTAGTATATATCCCCCAGAAAACTTGGCCTGTCCATGACACCCATGGAGGTGGGTGACATGCAAAGCCAGCAGGCTTCCAGAACAAACCCAGTCTCACTGCAGAACATCTATAATACAGGTAGAGATAGACCAAAATCACCCATTAGTTCTAAACTGCCCTTCAAACTTGACCTTGAAAAATGCCTGTCTGGAAAGGATCAGACTTGCCTCAATCTTTTATTTTTGGCTTCCACTTACCAACAAGAATACTACCAATGTGATGGAAATGTATGGGCCACTTGATTGCTATGTGCTCTTTACCATCTCTAAAAGCAGGCCAAAATGATAGCAGTACAGTCAGATGCCAGTGCCTCGAGAGCCACACAGCAATTTCTGAGAAACCTTGAGAAACTTTCTTTCAGAGTTTAAGATATTAAATAATTTAAATATGTTTATGGAAGTTTTCCTGATGATCATCTCATCCAAGAAAATGAACATGTATGAAATGTAAACTCTGAATTTTTGGACTCTCCACCATGGCTGTATTAATATTTCTCTGGGGAAACTGCAGCAAGTTCTCAAGTGCAGCCCAGACCCAAGCAGGGAGTGAGCCTCCAGTTCTGAGCCCACTTACCCTCTATCTGTGAGGAAGTTTACCTGGCTGTGAGGACCCTCTGCTCCACAGAGAGCAGCTCCCATCCAACCCACTGCTGCTAACTCAAAAGCATCCAAAGGCTGCAAACCCAAGCCATATGCTCCAGCTTTGCTTGCGGGGGTGGTGGGATGCTGCCTGCCGCCTTTGGCCCTTCTCATGCAGCCTCCACCTCTCTGTGTGTCCATTTCCTGCTTCTTTCCTACCCCAGAACAGTCTTTTAATAGTTTAGGTCCTATTCTGGAGGGAGACCCTGGTGCAGGAAGGAGGGCTGCTGAGCCCTGTGGGAAGGCATGGCTCACCCTTGCTCTCAGCAAGCATTGCCCCCATATGCCAAGCCGAGCCATCCTACTCCACTGCTGCACTAACAGCTTCCTCCCAGTGGTCTTCAGCTCCACACCAGCACACAGAGTAAAACAATTTACACTGGCAAATGGAGATGCACATAACCCATGCACCAAACAGCAGAGGTATTCAGCTTGCTGCCTGCCTAACTCTGAGTATTTCCTTCCATTTTGTCCAGCTGTCTCTTGGTTTTCCCTATCACCTGCCAGAGGAACCCACTAAATTTCTACAAGAGTTTTAGTCAGTTTAATAAATTTAAAAAGAAGCAAGATGGAATGGAGCTCTAACAAAATGTGTACCAAGTGGAAAGTAGTCAGAGCTACTATGTTGTTGGAAAATAAGCAAACACAGCCATTTACATTGAATCTTTCTCCATATATCAGCCTCTAGACAAAAGCACCTGACACCATTTCTCCTGTTTCAGACAGGACATACATTAAATTTACTTCAGTCGAGGATGGATAATTAAGCTCAGGATCTATTAAAACCTTGACGTCTGATTTAAAGTACAAGCATACGTGAAACAATAATTGTCAAAGGTTCCAGAAATTTCCAGGCATTAGGACACAGGAGAAGCAAAATGCTGCAACACAGTGACCCAAATTAATTATCCCACTGGAAACCCAGCAGCTGTCAACATTAAGTATGGACACACCAAACTACGTAAGAGAAACAAAAAGTTACTTCAAAAGGTATCCATTATTCTTTGCTAATACCCCTAACCTCTCCTCAGTTTTTTTGATAAGCTAATGACATAGGCAGCTGGGGAAAAAAAACCCAGCCGTGATGGAAGAATTGGGTAAAGGCAGAAATCACATCTCAGACAGGAGTCAGAAAATCAAAACGTTTTTTAGATACAGGATAATTTATGCACTAACTTTGCTTTTCAGAATAAATTTGCTGCTGAGGCCCCAAGGATGCCTCTCACTGAGAGAGGCAAAATTATTATCAAACAGGAACGAGTGCTTTGCTTTCTCAAAATCCCAAACAGCTCAAAGAAGAAAACCTGAAGCTTATTTACAAGCATCACTTGTGCACTCTCAGCCGTGAGTAACAGATTTCCATTAACACTCTGAAAAAGAGTATTTGATTTTTACAGACAAGCTACGGGCTATGCTTAACTTTGGATGCAGCCAGTGACCAAGCCTCAGTGATTAATTTTTATGTGAACCACAATCATTGTGAGAATGTCTGTGCTGTTTTCTTCATTTTCTGATTTTTCACTTTCATGTATTTATGTCAGAGACTGCAAAAAAACAGATTTATAAACAGCGACTTGCATTATTACCCTTGACTCTTTCATCTTCTGAAATAATGTAACATCTAGTGTAAACTTGGACAAAACCAATGAGATATACACAGTTTATCTGTTCACAATAAAATTACACAGAATAAAAATGACTTAAAGATTATTTCATCTTTTCTCATCTTTCATGTAAATTGAATTTTGCTACTCTGAGCTCTTTCTGTACACACAGCAGTGGAAAACCAACTACTTTTTATGGCATAATGAACACTTAGATAGCTGCAGAGAGAAGCATTCAATTGCATTTAGGTTTCACAATTATTTAATGTCACCTATTAATATCCAGCTACTGTCTCCGGTAGTCCTACCTTGCAAGGTGGCTGAGCATACAAAATGTGCTAAAAAGGAATTTCCTCCTCATTTCCATCTTTGTTCAACTAACCCATGGCTCCCATTGTCCCTGCACACCATTCCCACCAGGAAGGCAACTTGCATTAAGCACAGCCCCAGCACACCAAGCCTGCTGCCAGCAGAGTCTCACCTCTGCTCCTCTTTTCTGCTCACACATCACACTGCCTTACTCTTTGTTGGTTTTGTTTTCTGTAATCACTACCATATTGTTGCTTGGGAGGCTGAGTTACTTGCCTGCCTTGGAAAAAACCCCAACAACATAGCTTTGAATGCCTCAGGCTGTGATTTTGTCTTATCTTTCCGTCTATCGGGAAGATTCAAGTGCAACATTGAGACTTGTAGAGCCAAGTTTATACTGTGCCACTGTATTCCAAAGATAATCTTCTGACAAGCAGACATCTATCTAAACTGATCTCATGGCTAAATTTCAGGTTTCATAGTTTGGAACCCTGCACACCTTACATGTGAATACTGTTTTCCAACCTGCTGAAAGCACAGAGTGGTACTGCTGTGCCATGAAAACCGTGCGGCGCACCCGTACAAAAATAGATCCATGTCACCCATGCAGAAATCCATGTCAAGCCAGACACAGAATGATCTGAGGTGTGAGGCATTAAAGGAAGCTTGTAACAAGTATACTTTCAGAGTTTTACCACATTATTGACCCTTTTCTTTTACTTCAGCAGCCTGCCCACTTTTAGTTTCCTAACATACCTTCCTTCACCACTTCTCAAGTTATCAGCATCTCCCTCAGGAGCCCTTATCTCCCCTTAATATGAATACACATGAAGTCAGATCAGCTGATGCTTAATCCCACTATGTCTCTAAAGGGTCAAAATGTTGGCAACAGAAATAAATGGTCAATCATGTAATGACCTCAGCAGGACTCTGATTACATGAGCACAAGAGAGCTTACACAGAAAGCTGGCTACCATGTGGATCTACTTTGAAGTATTACAGAGGCTGTGCCAGAGGACAGACTGGCAGCAATTCTCTCAGCCACACGTGCAAATGGATTTTTAGGTATGCTGCAAGCAAGTCCCAAAGGCAACACAAAACCCCCCAGCTTTCTTCCTAGTGTAGTTTCATTGTGATGACTGGTAACATCTTTCAACTCTTCTCTCTTCTCCTTTGCTCTATAAAGTCCATGCTAGCCGAATAGATCCCACTACATGAATCCATGAAGACCAGCAGCCCAAGCATATTTGATACTAGTGGTGAAACTTTGCTTCAATGTGGGAGAAACTCATTGTACAAGTTTAATTCAAAGAGCTTCAGGTTTATCTCTAAAAACTCATGTATGAATTTGGGCCAAAACTTGCAGAATTCCTATAAATCTGCTATGACCAGCTCAGAAAATACATTTATTTTAACTTGGGATATCAAAACAAAACTCCAGAGAAAGGCCTGCTGAAGACCAACTGCTAGTCTTTCCAATTTTAAGAGAGACCCTCAAATGTTTACACAACATTCTTTTAGCGACAAATAACTATTCCAGTGCTATCTACCACAGTCACATCTGGTTTAGGCAAATAATTTAAAGGTGGGAATTTATTTAGATACACAAGCCTGAAAAGAGAATTTAAACTCCAACAACAATTGCACACTCTTTGGAAGAGGATTGGAGAAATGCTGAGAAGACACTACTTCACAAAAGCTTTCTGACACTCTGCTTTGGATGGGGTGGGTCAGCAGCCAGCCCAGGTGTAATTCTGAAGTATTGAAGATGGGAAGATCATACAAAACATGTGAAACAACCTCAGCAAAACACTGAAGTGCTGAAGAAGTCACTGTGCCAGTGCAAGGGCTCTGCAGCATCAGCACTGTGCCAAATCTTTCTGAATGACATTGATTCATATCCATGGAAAGACAGTAATGTTTCCAAGGATGTAAGGAAAGTCCAAGATGGAGTTTGAAGTAGAAAGCTTTTGAGAGAGGTATGGCCACCAAGTCTCTGTACTATTTTTTTTTTCTTTTT